>VDFB02119085.1:0-12968 GCA_007258455.2 Sequoia sempervirens
ATTAGAGAGGGGTTCACCACTAAGAAAATGCTTAGAAAGACATAAATGAAAGCAACATGCAAATCTAGCTATGAAACCTAAAAAATTAAGAGCATGAAATCATATTAATAAAAGAGAATGAAATAGAAAGGTACTTGGAAGAATGATTTATTTGAAACAAGGTCTGAAACCCTAAAATTTTGCTTTTTGAAGCATATTGGGACTCATATGCCAAACTAGGTGATTTAGTCCCAGTCTAGGGTTTCATGGCTAGATCTAGAACCTCTCGGTGACTGATCTAGATCTCTTGAAATATGGTAAAAAGGCAGCACTGGGACTCATATTCCTAGACTTTTGCTAAGTGTCTCATTTTTTTGCAAACTGTCCTAGGAGAAAAATTCTAAAGTGAAACCTTTTGAGCCTATAAAGATAGATCAAATAAGCACTTTCCCATTGGTTTCATGTAAATAAGTTGAATATCTTGCTCTAGATCTGAGTTTTTGTGAGTCTTGACAAAAAAATTATGACAACTTTGGTAACTTTTACAACTTTGTCATTTTGGTACTTTTGAAGGCTTCAAAACCACTTTTTCTTCAACCTATGAACCTGTAATCACACAAAGAGAGAGAGAAAAAGTGTTGTTTTGTTAGGTGTGGAGAAAATTTTCCCTTCAATGTTTTTGTTTTCTGCCCTTGCAAGTCTTCTTTTTCATCCCTTACTTCTTTTTCACATTTTGATGGCACTGTGCCCCAAAGGCTAAAGGTTACTCTTTCATAAAAGCATGCAATATGCCACATGTTGGTTGTGCAGCTTTTCCTTATATCATTTTCCTTTCAAGCCCGAAATGAGACACGTGGCTACCTGGTAGGGACTTTCCCCAAGATGCTCTCACAAATTTGAAGATCGCCCACCAAAATGCCACGATAGCCATTTTGTTAGGCAGGTTATTTCTTTCGCAGATGTATCTCTTTTAGTGGAGTTTGTCAGACAGTGCAGCAGAACTCTTATATTTGGGATTGGTCTTATGGGATGGTGTCGTCATTCTTCATAGCTAATTGAATCATGTTTTTCTAGGCTGTAGTAGGATCTGATCATCCTCTGATAGCATATCTTTGTAGAAATTCTACAATATTTAGAGCCATTAATGAAGCAGCTCAATTTGTATTAGTGAAGATTGTTGTGATCTAATCAAACCCTGGATCAAATTGTGGTGTATCATATGTGGACACCTAGCAGTTGTTTAGTTCTATTGGTTTTGGCAATGGCTCATCCTTCTGGCTATTTAAAGGGGGTTTGCAGCAAGGAGAAAGGCATCAATTAAGAAGAGGATATAATCAAGAATCATAGGTTTAGAATAGAGAAGGAATAGGAGGATTTTTACATAGCAAATTGTTTATGCTCTATGGCATATTTATTTTTTTAAGACTATTAATTAGATTGGCATTTGACCTTTGCTTACATTTGATTTATAGCAAAAATAAGTATTAGTAAGGATAAATCTTTGAAATTGTTCATCTATGGCCTTTTTTATGAATTTATTTTTCCTATTTTGTATATGTTGAATGCTCTATGTCAAGTCATGCTAAAATATTGCTAGGAGAAAATATGTTAAATAACCTTGTATTTATACTTGTTTATGCCAAATTTCTCGTAATTACAACACTACAAGTCGACATCAGGTCTAGGAGAAAAAAATCCCTCCAAGAATTTGAATTTAAGAAAGTTCCAAGCTAAGTGGGACTCATACGCCAGTTGCGGCGTATGAGTCCCAGAGGCCTAGGCTTGGGACACAAATTTCAAGAAATGCTAAGTTTTATACCAAATTAAGGACCAGGCCCTAAAACTTAGGTGGGACCTATATGCCCAAGGTGGCATATGAGTCCCCGATCACTAAATCTGGGCCATACAATCTAAAATCACTAAATTATTATTGGTCATTAGATATATGTTGGGATCATCCTCAAAAAGATGTATTAAATATATAAGGCTTGTGGATGCAAAATAGGACCAAATAAGGCATAAAAAAGCCCAGTTTTAGCAAGGAGAGCCCAAACAAGTGTGAAAATGTAAAGGGATACATTTTCCTACACTACATTTAGCCCCCACTTTATTGAGGAGGAACTTCCTTCAAATTCACACTAAAGTAGACAAAACTTGCATCAAGAGTAGTCCAAGTGTACCAATGCTAGTGAGATAGGATGGAAATGATCAAGAGGGTTGCACAAACCCCCATGATCAAGATCCTATGGAAAACTAACATTGGCACAAAAGAAAACACGTGAAAATGATATAAGGAGCAACAACAAGGCACAAGCATACATTACCAAAGACAAAGAGAAAGGAAAATAAAAACAAAAACAAAAGGAGGGGTGGATCAAGCTTCGACCATTTGTCCCACACATTGTGGATCATATCTAAGTTGTTTTTCCAAGAACGTTTACAAGTGGAACATGATGTACACTATGCAAACCAATGCATGCTCACAAGGTCTTAGAACCTCAAGTCATCGACTAAGTGAGCCCCCAACGAGACACATACACACATAGCCGGTATGTGCTCACATGGACAAGCAAGTGGCTATGGGAAAGTCACGCCTAAGTTTGGATCCCATATGTACAACCATACCAAAGCTACATAGCTCCTAATAACTTTGACTGTAAGGCACCACACAATACAAATAGCAGGATCCATGAGGCAAGCAAAGCTCAATATGTTTGAAACTCATGAACAAATAAGATGGCTCCATAGGCAATCAAATTGTGTCATGCTAGGTGGTCGTATAATAGATATTGCAAAATAATGTAAGGTACGTTCAAAGGATTTTTGTTTAGTTCATGTGAGGTTTTAACTTAGGGAACATCATGCCTAATATCTCCAAGAGATGACCAATTGAAGAATAGAAGATTCACAACTTAGGGGATGCAGTGTGTCACATCAAGCCACTAAGAGGAATATAATATGCTAAGAGTGATCACACTCTTGAAGGTCATCACACCCAATGTCACCACAAAGTGAAAGACACATCACATGAAGTAAGAAGACTACACCATGAAACATGAGTTGTAAATAAAATGCAAAATAATAATGCCAATGTATGCCCCCACTTTAAATAATTGCTAAACACCGTGTTGTGAGCAATTACTTTAAAGTAGCAAATGATAAATGCTAACAATAAAGAGGACATGAGAGCTTATTTAGAAAGCCCAATGCCAAGTCATATTTTCCAAATGATTCTATTCATGAAAAGGGTTGCCCCAAAAATGAGAATCTGAAATCACATAAGGGATGCATGGATTAAGGTCGATACATTTTTCTACAATGTTTTTAGAGAGCTCGGAACTATCATCATTCAAAATACTCATGGAATAGGAAGAATGACACAAAAGAGGCGAAAACAAAGAAAAACTTTGGGTCAACATGGAAGAGACCTAAATGTCTCGATGCCTTGCATCATCCCCAAAAGGAAAACACAAGACAAAGAAAAGATAAAATGTTTATGAAATAGAGAAGAATGTAGGTACAAATAGAGGAATGTCACAAAGAGAGAGGGATACATCAAATATAATAGTATGGGGGAGATCACATTAGGTACATGCAATCACATAAAGAAACATGAAAAGGAAATTAAATGCAAGACTAGTAAAGCACATGTGATTCAACCCAGAGCAGGTCATCCACATCCCAATCTTGTTCATCATACAAAAGGAAGACAACTAGCCAAAGGGAAAATAGAAAGTTTCGAACTAGTGCCATTACCAAGTTCAACACTCTTCTTAGGAGAATTGTCATTTAAGCTTATAGAAGAGGAAAACAATGTATTCAACTCATTATGCACTTCTTCATCAATTTTAGCAACCTCATCATCATCATCCAAGTTAATTACAACTGGCTCATATGGAATGATAATGTCCAAAGAGGGGTTTAGCTTTTGTTGTGATTGCGATATAGGATATTTTTGTTGTGGAGAAGAGGGAGACTCATCGTAGATTGCTTTAGTAATGTTTGGATGATGATTTTCTTTGTTGTTTTCTTTGTTTAACCTTCGAGCAAGAGCATGACATCTATTCCTACGCTCTCTGGAATTTTTGATTCTTTTAGTACAATTTTCAAGTTGTGTTTGTGTAGGAGCAGGTTTATCATCCATAGGTTTATTTTCTTCCCTAAAGGGAGGAATGGAAGGAACCATAGGAGGTTGTTCAACCACTTTCTCTTTAGCTTTGTAAACTTGTTTTATCTTAGGAGGCGTGACAAGATTTCTTTCATTATCTCTTGGTCTTTTATAGGAGATAGGTAAAGAGTCTATTTAGGTTGGTCTTGGTTTTTTGGAATGGTTTCATCAAGGATAAGAGACTTAGTCATAGGTTGAGGCATGTTTCTAAGGGATATTTTTGCTATGCATTTCACCTTAAACTTTTGGTATGATTTAAAAAATAAGTCTTTACGGGGTTTAATAGATTTCATAGGCTCAGGCCAAAAGAAATCCAATGAGAATTTCCCTTGGGAAGACAAAGGATTAAAGCCACTGTGGTGCACAGTGAAAATTTCATTGTCAAAGGGAAACTTTAAGAATTTATGTATAACCAATGGTATGTCTTCCATGGAGTGTAGCCATGGATAACTGAGCTTCACATAGAATTGATCTTATGTCAAGATGATGGAGAATGAGACATCTAATTGTTTCAGTCCTATTTTTAGAGGAAGGGTGATTGATCCCATCGTAGGGAAAGCAAAACCATTATACGTTTTCATCCATGGTTTTGGTTTATCATATGTTTCTTGATAAAGTTCATACACAAGTAAGAATTCCTCAATGATCACATTCTCTCCAAAGATGGGATCAATTAATATCCCATTATTGGTCTTGTCATTGATTTGGATGAGTATGTAAAGAAGACCATTAGGTGCATTTCTAATTATATCTTTAGATGAGAAAGCAATGTCAAGAGGATTTTTAGTTTGGCCCTTACGAGGTTGAGTTTCGATCAATGCAATCAAACCTTTTATAGGATTTTTTTTAATAGTATTCATAGGACCTTGTTCAATAGTATCCATGTTTTCATCATCTGTGTCAACATTCAACACATCATTCTTCTTAGTTTCACTAGCTTTGGAAGATGAAATGTTATGATTTGGCCTAGGGTTGGTAAAGATTTGAAATTTTTGGTTAGGAGGGGCAACAGACTTATTTCCTTGATCATTAAAACCACCAATTGAAAGTTGACCGGAATCAATGAGGTCTTGCATAAGATGTTTAAGATGCTTAAATTTTTTTATGTCATTTCCATTTTGTTAGTGATAATGGCAATAGGAATTAGATCTAAAGTTTGGGGTTAAAGGTTTATTAGGATCGAGATTTTTAACGAGAGTAAAGGTAATCATTTTTTGTTCTAAGAGTTGCAACATTATGTTATGGAGGGTATTGGGTAAGGGAGTGAATTGCCTATCCAGATCCCCAAATGTGAAAGGAGTTGTCTTTATAGAATCCACTTGGGTATCAACATGTTCAGTTGGTTGATGGGGATTTAGTTGAAGGAAGCATTTATTCTATTTCCTAAAATGTTGATAATTGTTTTGATTTGCGGATTTAGACTTTTCAGGATGGCTAGAGGTGGATTTTGTTTCACAACTACTAATTGAGTTTTGGTAATCATGAAGGGAAGTACACAAGTGTACAAAGGAGGGAAATTTAATCATTCCAAGCTTATCTTGTATCTTAGTTTGCAAGTTCTCAATTAACATTCATTGAAGGTGAGGATTGGGAATCTTTACGTTGATTTGGGAATAAAGCATTTGGTAACGTGAAATGAAGTCAGTAACCTTTTCATCATCCTTTTGTATATCTCATCAAATGGGCTAATGTCATCTTAGAGGTCATGTGTACTTGGAAATGGTTTATAGAGCCTCAACAAGTTCATTGAATGAATGAATTGAGTTTTTAGTAATGAGAAGAAACCATTCTAAGGTGATGTCCTTCAAGGACCTAGGGAAAAGCTTAGCCAGGAGCTTATCTTCAAGGAAAAAATCACTACATAATGTGGTATAAGTGGTTCAACATGGTTAGAAGGATCTCCTTTCCCCCATATTTCTCAAACCTAGGAATCTCTAGATCTTGTGGTATTGGTGCTCTCAATATCTCCAAGGATAAGGGATTTATTTTGACATAGTATGTAGGTTGGCCATTTTGATTTTGGTTTATGGTGGAAATTTGCTTTTGAAGGAATGAAACATTTTGCAAGATTTGGTTAAGGATGGCGTCATTGGTTGTATTTTGAGATAGAGGTGAATATGGTGGAGGTGTATATGTGTTTGAAGGGGAAGTGAATGGAATGCTTATGGGAGGTAAAGTGGTAGGAGATATGACGTTCGATGCCACAAAAGTGCTAGGAATGCTAGCGAAAATACCCAAGGTAGGAATGAGAGTACTAGTAGGTTACATCATTGTTGTAACTTGAGTGTTGGTATAGGTAGGAATAGAGGCAATGGTTGTGGGATGAGGAATTTGGATTCCTCCTTGACTTTGGACATTATTCGAAGGTAAAGCATAGCTAGTTATTGAGGTAACATGTTTTTTGAAAATATGGGCTAGGTTATGCACAAGTTCAACTCCTTCGCTTTCAATCATGCGATGTATGTTGTCTATGGTAGGAATAGCAATGGTTGAAATGTTTTTAGCACTCAATTGATTTTGTAGGTTTGCTAAGTCTTCATGGATTTGGATTATGTTTTCTTGTGGAATACTAGCAACCATTGTTTCACCACTTGTCACACTACTTGAAGGCAAAGAGTTGTTAAGGGTATGGTACTATCTAGTGAACTAGTGTCAACACTAGGAGCAAAAGAGATAGATAACCCAAGATCCATGATGATTGTACTATCATGGGATGACGTGAGTCTTGAACTTCATCTCACTATAGTATTAGCAATAGGACACCAAGTTGTAAAGCTCATGCAAGAAACAATCAATGAATGCAAGATAAATGTAATGAACACAAGATAAATGGTATTCTTTAATCTTGATTCAAATGAAATTAAGCTAGATGCAATGAAATGAATGAACTAGAGACTCTGCAAACTAGAAAAAAAATCTAACAAAAAATAGAAGCACAAAAATGAGATTTTTAATGCTATAAAATGTAGTTTTAGATCTAACATGGGACTAAATCGCCTAGATGGGCGTATGAGTCTTGATTAGGGTTTTTCACCATGATTCAAATTTTGTAAAACAGTCCACACAGAATACCCAAAAATCAAGTAAAACAACCAGTAATGGGACTAAATCACCCAGAGGGGTGTATGAGTCCCAAATTAGGGTTTTGACACTAATTTCAACATATTCTGAGTGAATGTTAGGTTTTTTGGTTTGAATGATGTCTAGACTAAGTGAAATCACTCAAGTAAATTTCAATGATGTAAGATGCAATAATGCAACCTATATGCACTTTCACTAATGCAAGATTTAGAAACCCTAGATGCAAATTAACTAATGCAAGATCTAATGCAAAGTTAATGTAAGCTAGATCTAGGACTATGATGCACTCCAAATCAAAAGTAAGGTGTTCTAAAGGCTAGGTTCAGAAAAATGAAAAGAGGGGAATAGGGTACCCCACCTTTTAGGAGATGGAACAAGGGATAAAGGCCTATTTCACCTATGTCCTTCAAATTTCATTCAAGGAAACCTTAGATATCTCAATCTAGGGATGGAATGAGGAAAAGATATTTCCAATAAGGTGTCCTAGGGTGTGATTAAAGACAATAAGGGAGTTCACCACCAAGAAAAGGCTTGGAAAGACAAGAAATGTAAATGGCATGCAAAACCTAATGATACGACCTAGAAAATGAACTCAAATCAGAATAATAAATTGGAGATAAATAGAGGTGCGCCTGGAAAGCTGAAGAGGCTTGAAATAAGGTCTGAAATCTCAAAAATCCCACCAAGAATTTGAATTTAAAATAGGTCCAAGCTAAGCAGGACTCATACGCCAGTTGTGGTGTATGAGTCCTAGTAGGCTAGGCTTAGGACACAAATTTTAAGAAATGCTAAGTTATATGCCAAATTCAGGACCAAGCCCTAAAACTTAGGTGGGACCCATACGCCCAAGGTGGCATGAGTCCCATATCACTAAATCTAGGTCATACAATTCAAAATCACTAAATTATGATTGGTCATCAGATATATATGTCGGGATCATCCTTGGAAAGATGCATTAAATAAGGCTTGTAGATGCAAAATAAGACCAAATAAAGCATAAAGAAGCCCAATTTTAGTAAGGAGGGCCCAAACAAGTGTGAAAATGTAAAGGGATACATTTTCCTACACTACAGTTGCTAAATATTCCTTTGAGGGGATCATATATTCATCTAACTCTTATTTCAAGTTGTTTGGAGCTTTCAAATATTTATCTTCTAATTGACTCTAAATATAAGTCTTCTAAGAAGGTGAATAGGTGTGGTAAGCGGTGGCATCCCCCTTTTATTTTTCTCAAAATTAATATTGATGTATCTTCACATGGTAACCTAGGTGCTATTAGAATTGGAAGATTTAATCACGCTAGTAATGGTACATTTATTTTTGTCTTCTTTGTGCTATGGGTATTGGTTCTAAAAATTTGATAGACTCTCAAGCTATTATAATGAATCTTGAAAAATCATATAAGTTGGATTAAGATAAGGTTATTTATGAATTTGATTCTTTGATATTGGTTTCTCTTTTTGAACAAAAATTGTTCTCATAAGTCCAAGAGGATTGCTTCTTTGGTGGAAAACATCCTCCATGGGTGATCCCACAATAGTGGTTTACAATTTTTAGCCAAACTGAACAGCGAGAAATTATTTTTTTAAACTAAATCTTACATTGGACTTTATAAGCGGCTAAACCATGAAGAATTTGAAGATGATGAAAACTTCAAGTCTCATCACATTTTTTTAACACAGCAGATTCTAAAAATGTTTTTTTTCAAAATTCTTGGAATCAGTTACTTCTTTTTCCATCTCCCACGAAAACTAGTTTTTTCAAAAAACAACATTTTTAAAGTGATGCACACCATATAAGCATAAATTTTTTTTCCATGAGATAAAATTCTAATTCTTTCAAATTTAGATTTGTAGCCGATATCTAGTGCTTCCACTTGGTTAGTTAGTTTTATTAGATATTTTTCTTTTAATCAAGTTTCAAAGTCAAACCAATTACAATTTAGACATAAGCTGACCATATAGCATAACTTTTTTTATATATAGAAATTCAATTTTATTTTATTTTTAGATCAAGGACTTCAATATCTGATGCACTCATATTTTTTTTTCATTTTTTTTTTTTGATATCTGCTATTTTTCCACATGTGCAAAACAAAGACCTTCATTTGATGAAAAGCTATGTTTTAATAAAAACTAAAAACAAATACATAATAAAACCAAACATATTAAAAATTATATTCATTGGAAAACTCATTCTGAGGACTACCTGATTCAAGTTGAGTTTGTGAAGATTCGTCCAGTTTCATCCTCAACTTGAGCTTCAAAGTGCCAAAATTTAGGTTTTTTTTGTGTCTCAAGGAGGGGATGAGGAATAAAAGGGTGTTGAATGAACCCCTGGGGTTAAACTCGAACAGGGTTCGTTCGAACCAGGGTTCATTCGAACCCCCTTCTATAAGGGGTTTGATGGCTTTTTTGGCGAGAAAGTATTAGGAGGGTTTGCCCCAACCTAGGTTCTAGCGAACCCCTAATGGGTTCAGTCGAACCAATAGGTTCGTGCAAACCCCTAAAATCAATCTTTTTCCATGCCATTTCATTTTACGTGAGTTTCCTTCCTCCTTCAATTGTAAAGCCACTATTGTGAAGCTACACCCTATTTCAATTTGAATTTTGACACTTCGTGTTTCTCATTCTCCTAAGGAATGGAATGTTGTAGTGAATTTCCTTGCCAAGTGAAATTTAGAATAAAATAAGCATTAGCTCATCTTCTTAAGTTAGGATAACTAACTTTTGATCATCTCAACTTGTATAACTTAATCATAATGATCAAATTACAAAGAAATAAGGGGTTTCACTCTTTCATTGGATATGATAATTATTATTTTTATTAATAGCTATTGACATTTAAAAATATCAAATTCTTAAAAGATATATTTATATGTATATATATATATATATATATATATTAGACTGCAGGAATCGGTCGGGTATTCGTCCCCCTATAAACTATAGTGTGCCTAGTAAACTTGTTTCACATAACCAGTGACGTTGGCATGACACACCCTCCAATACCACGAGGACAATGGGGAGACTAGACCTCATGACCTCTTTCCTACAACAGGATGCTTTATCCAATCGAGCTAGGCCCACTGCCTCGTAAAAGATATTTTATTTCTAATATTTTAATATATTTATTTTAATCCTTTTAAAAAATAAAAATAAGAAATACACTAAGAAATTTTGGTATGACTTTTTGAATAAAAATCTCTAATGAGAATAGCACAATTACATACAAAGTTATTTAGGAAAAAAGAAATGACTCATGTTTTAGAGTTGCCCAGATTTGATAATAAGGACAAAACAAACAAATTTATTAAAATAGAGAGTAATTAAAATTTTGCAAGAAATGTTGGAATTTATTCAAACAAAGAGTTGAATGACTAATTTAAGTATTGTATGTAAAGTATTGATGACTAAATTATCAAGTTCACAAAAATATCACTTAAAATAAAAGTGAAATAAATTACACAATTACTACATATATCTAAAAGAACTATTCAAAAATATAGTATCAAGCATATAACAAACTAGATGAAACTAAATAAAATAATTGAATAAATATTTGTAAGGTTCCTTGAAACAATTAAATCCTAGTAAATGTAAAGAAAGAAGTGATTATACATTGGATCAACCACTCTCTTGTTGCTTCCAATAGGAAGGACATTGTACATATAACAAGTGAATATGATATGAATATTTTATATCCAATACATTTTGTAGACAAAATACAGAAAGAATTTTTTAAGAATTCAAGAAAAAATTATAATAGATTGTTTGAGAAGTTGCAATCATGTTTTGTATGTATAAATTAATTGTGTAAAACTTGTTATCAAAATCATGTTGAATTTCATATATGCCTTTACTCAGTTGTTAAAATCAGATGAATTTCATATGTCTTTAATCATACGAAGGTTATGGAAATATATTATCAAAATATAGTCATCCCTAGAAGTATAACATAATTTTTTAAGCTTATTGTATGTGAAAAATTAGAAGATTCAAACGATTTCAATGTGGAATTTATAAAAAAATCATGTTATATTGTCGAGATTTGAAAAGAAAAATATTAATCATTCAATAGGATTTTTTTGGAATAAATTTGAATATAAGATATACACAAGCAAGTCAACAGTTGAATCCAAAAATATATTCTCAAAATAAATGAATTGTCATACAATGAGTTTATGAATAAATTTTATAATATCATATATCTACATATCCATCATTGTTGTTGTGTAAGGTGGCAAGATAAATAATTTCTTGGGTAAAATAATTGTTTTCCATAAGGTTGTATTCTCTCTATTGTGAATTTTCTAAAAAACGACATATTTAGTCCTTGAACTAAGATTCAAAGTCAATATTATAATTTAGAATAGGTTGCAATCTTTCTAAAAATAATTATAGACATGTTGAATTCTATGTGGATGATGTAGAAAAAGGAACATATGAATGGGTTATCATAAAAGAAAATCATTTTTATAGTAGTGATGATATTGGTCATGATAGATGTGTACATGGAATAGATGATTTAAAGACCACTGGATGTAATCTAATGGATGTATTGGTTAGTGTTGAATTTACTCTTCAATCTTATATTGTTTATAACTTTCAACAACTCGACATATATGGTTTATCTAATAGCTTTTAGGGCTTTCTACTATATAAAACAATTATTTATGTAGAATATAAGCTCAAAAAAGGGAATGGTAGTACATGGGTGCAACATGCATTTTCTCATATAATCAATATTATCATTTAGAATAGGTTGTAATCTTTGTAATTTTTATAGACATATTGAATTCTATGTGGATGATGTATAAAAAAGAACATATGAATGGATTATCATAAAAGAAAATCATTTTTATACTAGTGATGATATTGGTCATGATAGATGTGTACATGGAATAGATTACTTAGACAATTTGATGTAATCTAATGGTTGAGTTGGTTAGTGTTGAATTTACTCTTGAATCTTCTATTGTTTATAACTTTTAAACAACTCAAAATATATGGTTTATCTAGTAGTTTTAATGGTTTTCTACTTATAAAATAATTATTTATGTAGAATATGAACTTGAAAAAGGGAATGGTAGTACAAGGGTGCAACAAGCATGTTCTCATACAATCACATGTCAAGAGATCAACCTCATTAATAATAGTTCCTATACTCTTAAAAATTGCACATATTAATGAGGTGAGTATACAATTTGTAGTGTCATAAATTGTCACCCTTGACAATTTCACACTAATCTTAGCTCCCCCTATGTGGTTTGACCTAATTATGCTCTTAAATTATCTTTTTTGTGGTTTTTTTGGGAAATTAGAATAAAATTGGGAATTAATATTTAATATTCATTTAACAATAGAAAAAACCCCAACATAGGTCTAGACTAGGGTATTATCATCCTTTTCCAGCCTATTTTGGCCTAATTTAAAATATGTTATTATCGGCTTTTGATAATTAATTTTGTGGGAAAATGAATATATGTATATTTATAAATACAAGTCTTTTTCACCATTTGAAATACTAATGAAATGATAGATCAATTGGGTAACCTAAAAAGAAATCAAGAGCAGAATAAGTAGAATTTACAACATTATTATTTAAGTTTCATGTTTGAAATGCATCAATGGGTATGTGTAGGATCATCATGGAAAAACTGAGCCCTTAAGTGGCAAAATATTCAAAAAAATCAGAGTTAGGCAACTTAACGTAAAAATTTGAATAAGTTATCTATATT
>VDFB02119087.1:0-13183 GCA_007258455.2 Sequoia sempervirens
TAAATGAGTTTATCCGTTCAACCCAATCCAAAGAGAATCTAGCGCTCCACTCTTTCCAAATTGACTATCATTTAAAATCCTTCCCAATGGTTTCAGTCAAAGAGTCTTCACCAGAGCTTCCTCAAAGTCGTGCAGGAAATGGACTTTACTGCAAGGTCGAGATCGGTTGCGCTTGACTTGATCATACTTTCTTCGACAACCTATGAAACACAAGGTAACATATGTGAAAGAAAAGTCACATGGCACATACACAATATTCGTTCATTAATCACATATTTAAATCTATTTCATCATTTAAAAACTATATGCGATATACCAGTCATTTAGGGAGTCAAATGAGGTAATAAATATAGACAAGTCAACATGATAGGCTGCAAGAATCATGAAAGTATATTGCTATAGGATATCCCAATAAAAGGTTTCTTAAAGAGTTTAAACAACCATAAACAACAGAAATGAGGGTAGTAAAAGTACACCAATATATCCAAATTGTGAGCATATTTTGGGCTCATCAAAGTGTTAGTGTGAAAACGAGTGAATTAACCCTGTTAAATGTGTTAGGTTAATAGATGTAAATGATGAAATTAATTAAGTGAAAAGAGGATGGGTTTCAAGAGGAAATGATGTTAGTATACTTTATTTGAGTGTATGGTATCATTCAAGACATTTTTCCTCTCTTTGAAGGAAGGTACCTCCTACTTCAGTTCAAAGACTAGTGCCCCTTGGATTAAAAACTACTACTTAAATCAAAAACTATTTTTTTATGATTTTATGATTTTTTAGATGCCCCAACAAAAGGTTAAAGATGAATCCTAACCTCAGAAATTGGGAATTTTTTGAATTTTTGGTTGATTTCTCAATAAAGGTTAAAAGCTACCCCAAAGAGGGTCCAAAAGGCTTTAGGGATGCAAGAATTATGCCAAAATGCAAAATATGATGCAAAATAAGCTCCGGAGTTTGGAAAATTTGGTGAAATTGATAATAAAACCTAGCTTCAAAGGTTAAATTAGGGCCAAAAACCTTAATTTTCTATACGAATAAGCCAAGAAGGGTCACTTTCAATTCATTTTGTGCACGTCACCTTAGACAAAGTCTTGTTGTTTTGAGCTCGACCCTCTAATGAAATCGTCGCGATTAGAGGCTCCATGACATTTCGGATCAGGTTCGAGAGTACCAGAGGCTTACAAGCTCAAGACCATTGGTATGTAACTCGAAACTTGATTTGAAATTTGACTTTTTGATGCATTTATTGCTTTTTGAATTTAAACTTTGATGACATCACTATATAGCGACACCCATTTAAGAATCGAATTATGTTAAAATGTTTTTAGTGATGTAATGTATGTGTGCAACATAGTTAACAATTTAGAATCCGGGTTTCCAATTTCATGGTCCATGTGTATCTTTGACAAACATTTTCTATCTAAGAAATTAGGGTTAGGGTTTCCAAACTTTAAATCATGATACATATGTTTATCTTTGATGTGATTGTGATTTGCATTTAATTCCTTCGAAATTGCAATTTGGAATTTGAAATAGAGTGATTCTATTGTAAATCATAATGTTATTGTCATTTTGGAGCTGAAAATTCCAAATTGAGTGAAAAAAATCAAATTTCAATGTTGTGCGCTTCGTGGGTATAAGAGGTCATTCCACCATTGATGTCGCATGAGCACCGACCCACAGTTTTGGAGAGACTAGGTGATTTATCTAAGTTGTGCCAGGAGCACCTAGGAGAGATCGACATATGGTGATTGTGTACACGCCCGTCATTCAGACACATCTAGCTATGACAACTACACTATGTGATAGATTGAATAGTGAGACATCATCATTTCACCTTCCCATTAGCAAGGTGACAGTAACATTAGAGGATGTATGGAGGATTCTACATTTGCTAATACATGGCGAGCGTGTGATTTATGATGTCAACGATGGATACAATTCCTATCATAAGGTGATGGAGATGGAGGCCATTGTTCTAGTCACCTCGTAGATTGACCTCGAGGCATACAAAGGTCACGTGCCCATATTTAGGTTGTTTATTGTTGCGATCATTTCAAGTTTCATCGCTCCAAACTAAAAAAGTAGAGGGTTCAACCTAATATGAGGCTTAGCATGGCACAGGATGCTCCATAGGAGGACATTATTTGCATGGGGCCCGATGATTTTGGCCTCGTTGTATCATGATATGCATGACTTTATCTACTACAATGGTAGAGATATTGGCACAGGGGTGACCTTCATATTTGGGCTTGCGAGCATATTGGTGTGCTCCAACCAATTATGCAGATGGTCGATGTTGAGCTAGATGATCCTATGGTTTGGTAGTATAGAGGCTTCGTCACCCTACAGAACATAGGGCAGCTTGGGCTTCCATACTAGCAGCAGGAACCAAATGATATGATAGTTTTTAGATGGTGACCTTGGCTACAGATGCCAGTGTGGCACAATGATGTGGAATAGTTGTTCTTCTCTAAAAAAACTCGGTACATGTAGGGTCAGTAGCACACCATCATAGAGAGATATTTTTCAGATAGAGTGGCACGACATTTTGGTGAGTAGTAGGATAGGCCAAATTATGCCTATAGATCCATATTTGTGAGATCATCTCAAGAGGTTCCCACATGGGGACCCACTATCCTAGCTCCAAAGATGGTCAATAGTTTGTGACAATTGGTGGCTCAATCATGGGAATATAACCAAGTTCAAGCAGTCACACAAACAACACCTGCTTATGATGCATGGTTTACACCCCCTTGGAGGTTGACAGATCCAATGGGTGCTCCTCCATGAGGGAGACACAGAGGGATGGGAGAAGGCTAGGGTAGAGGTAGGGTACAGGATGGCCAAGATGGGTAGATTTCAAGGGCTCCACCAGTTGCATAGCAGCCTCTGATTCAGTAGTAGCTAGTGTAGTAGTAGCCAACATAGTAGGTAGTGCAACCACCTTTTCTAGGGATAGATCCCTGAGACATACAAATTTAATAGCTACAACAAGAGGTGTAGGTTCTCACAAGTGAGCAGCATTAGGCCTGCCAACATATTTTGGCAATCATTGTTGTGCAGGACTAGGTGAGACAGTAGGTTGTGGCCATTATGGAAGAGAGAGACCATGCCAGGTAGTAGGTATTGCCAATGACTACCAAGAGAAATCAATAGATCGGTTGCCACTAGTAGTTATAGGCAATGATAGTGGCCACATAGGGTAGGACTGTATCTACTAGGTTGTATAGAGAGGTTGTGACTGGGGTAACCTGTTACATAGGATGCATTATCGGAGATATTCCAACATCACTCAGTTGACCTAAGTACTTGCAGGGTGATGCATGACCTAGGTTGAGGGATCGATGAGGGGTAGTCGGAGAGGGGAGTAACCATCAGGCTGGCTCGAGTGTCTTGCGACACTTTTGATTTTTCCCATTCTTTGATATACATATACATTCATGGTATCCTTTTTGATAGCCTAGCTTGGATATTGTATTTATGATTGATATACATACACTAATTCAAATATTGTACCATTACAATCATTTTTTGATATATATATATATGATACAGATATAGATTCAATATGATGTGTTCATCTTATTGCATGCTTATGATTTTATGGATGCATTGGATGTGAGATGTGACATTGGTATATGTATGGGTGCACTTTATTTATGTATTCTTATTCAATATGTGATGAGATGATATGTAATGGATGCAATGTTATATTCTTTTTCATTATCTTTTCATGATGTTCTATGGGATGGATAATATGATATGTAGATGTTATGCTGATATAAAATGATATGAATGCACATGATATGGATGTTATTTTTTGTGTATTTTCTATGCATTTTTAGGATGTGATGTATACATGTGGATGTATGGATGGATAATGCTATGATTATGAGATGTGTGTATGCTAATGATTTGTGGATGAAGGATGAATTGATTGAAGATTTTTTTTTATTAACTACCATGATACTAGGTTAGCATAAAGAGAAGATAGAAGAAACAAGATGACCAATCATTGATTTTAATGATTGCCTCAAAAGATCCAACAAGTATATGATCCACCGAGACTTTATTAGAGATGGTGATGAGAAATGCATGAGGATGAAGAATGCATGATGATTTTCTCATTTATCAAGATTGGGAATTTTCATCATTCCTTATTGTTTGATATAACACATAGGTATGATGCATCAAGGTATTGATAATCAGGATGGCATTGTATCTAGTGTAATGGACTTTGACTACAAATAGATAGGATAGTTCTTGTTCACACCTTGACATATGGAAACCTGTAGAAATGTAGGTTAGATGTCTAGAATATGGGTATGTCTTGGGGATCATGATGGGACAAAAAGTAGCAATATAGTGGGTATGTGTGAGGGTGTGTGGATGGCGACCATTTTTTACCCAAAATTGATGAAATGAAAAGGGATTTTAGGGAATTCTGCTTTCCACCAGCCATAAAATTATTCTTTACTTTGAATTTAATAAATAGTGGTATTCATTTTTCTATTTGAATTACAACTAAAAGTCTTGATTGATAGGCTAATTCAAAAACATCTATAACTTTCAAATGGTATCACAGTTTTGAATCCAAAACATTTGTCACATTCTATGCTTCACATACTATAGGATTAAAAAAAAAAAATTGAATTTCATGAACTTTTGACCAAGTTAAGGTGGCCATACATATGATTTTTTATATTTTTAAAAAGTTGTAATAAAAAATTCATAATTAATTATTTACTCAAAAGAAAATATGCATCACATCGAGACATGAATCCTCTACTTATATCTAAAATCTTATAAAATAATATATCATTTTATTCTGGTTAGGGTGGTTAGACAGACACCTACTTCTTATTTTTTCCCTAAAATTTAAGTACTACTGCATTGAAATTTCAAATTTTCACCAAATATATATTTTTTAAAATAAACCTAGTAGTTTATAAATTAAATTCGATTTGCTACAGATTCTATTCTTACATATTTTTAAAAAAATATAGATAACTTATTCAAATTTTTACATCAAGTTTCCTAACTATGATTTTTCTAAATTTTTTGTCATTTAAGGGCCTATTTTTCCCATGATGATCCTGCACATACCCATATATTGGACCAAAGCATACACAATAGTCAACAACATACTCCAAACAACCTTCCTACACACAACTAAGCAAGTATGTGCCAAGATTATTTTACAAGAAGATCCACAAGCATGGAAAACCAAAGATAATGATTGATGCTCCATTCCTTTCTCTCTAAATCATTTTATCTTACAAGAGTATTCATAAGAAAAGATCAAAGGAAAATAGTCACTATTGTCTATATCTCTTGCCAATTTAACTTTAGCTAAGGTGATGTCTGATATTGATGTCCATCATAGGAAGGATACATCCTAGGACATGTTGATCAGATGGATGTTTGATATAGGATGATGATGAGATTTATGATAATCCATTAATATAAACTTCACTAATGCATTTAACCATGATCTAGACTTTAGATTTTTAAACCTAGGTTCTCACTTTGCAACTTGCTATACTAGTTTTCTATTTGTTTTGCCAAACCTAGTTGAAGGTTTATTGCAGGTGAAAGCAAGATGGGATGGATGGTTTTGGGGTTTCTAGAATATTTCAATGCTTTCAATGGTATTTTAAAATGTTTTGAGATTGCTTTTGGACTTTTTGAAAGTTTATGCGAATAATTATGTTTCAAGTTATTTGAGGCTATTTAGGCTTTCTTGAATATATTTGAGGCATTTTAGGGTTTTATGAATGTTTTATGAATGTCTTTTGTGTTTCCTATTTTCAAATGTTTTTTGTGTTTTCTAATATTTTAATGTTTAGGGGTTTTCAGAATATTTCCAGATGTTTTTTATTTTTTGATATTTGAATGTTTAGGGATTTTCTAAGCTTTGACTAAGAACCTAACCTAAAGTCCTATCCTCAAGGGCTAATCAAAGATAAGCCTTTCCTATGTTATACATGCAGAGACCACATAGTTTGACTGAATCAACTTGTTAATAATCAGATATTAACGGTTGATGGATTTCAATTTATTATAAGGGACTCCTAAAGGACTGACCTAGGGTGTCTCAGGGGCACATCAATAATGGCCTTTCCTACGTTCAAGCTTAGAGACAATGTAGTTCGACATGGTTCTATTTTGTGATTTTTGATGTTTGACCTTTTTAGGGTTTTGATGTGTTAAATGTTTTAGATTTTGGCTTTACAATTTTTTGAATATTTTTGGATTTTAGCTATACAGGCTTTTGTAAATGTTTTTTGAGTTTTAGCTATACAATATTTTGATGTTTTTGGATTTTAGTTGTACATGATTTGGATTTTTTTGGGATTTTCTAATGAATGTTCTATGATTTTTTTTGGTGTTTTCCATGAGATATTCAATAACCTCAACATATAAAAGAACCTGATATTATCCATAATAAATTTCCCCTAGTGTGATATGTTAGACTACCTCGATATGGGCAGGATGAACTAACGTTTGAAATATGCCAAGTAGTACTAAAGGAATTGTGATACTTCACAACATCAAGATATGACAAGGATGTGGATAGGCGATGGATGAATAAATAGGATGAAAGATGCGATGGATGATAATGCAAAGAATGATAGGATAAGGAGCCAAACAATATATGGAGGTGCGTTTATTTATGTGAGGTGCCTATTTGCCATATTTTCACCAAGGTACTTGCCAAAAGCACCAATGAAGTGGTTTTTACTAGAGGAAAATTGTTTTTCTTTACTTTTATCAATCCTTTTTCTCCTTTTTTTTGGATTTTAATCATTTTTTTATTTTTTTTCTATTTTCAGATTTACACCCTTCAAGACTAGGCATACAAATTTTTAAGATAAAAGTTTTAAGGTGGTTCTTGCAAGGATTCTCCTTCAAGGGTTGATAGTTGGTATGCTCTTGATCAATAGCTTGTCATGATGACAAACAAACCCAACTAGTTAGGATCAAACCTCCCTTTGTTGTCCTAATCTGAAAGGTTTTTGTGATTCTGCTTTAGGACAAGATCCCCTACTTAGAAAGACTGATATTTGATCCCCTTGTTATAGCTTTTATTTAGTCAATTTTTGTATACTTGCAATTGATTGAGGGTGTCTAGATGATGCTTGTCTAGGAATTCTAACTCATTGATGAGCTGAGCTACTCTTTATTCTTCATTGGTGATCAAGGTTTGTAGTGACACTCGTAACGATGGGAGCTCAACCTCAATAGGTAGGATAGCTTTGGATACATAGGCTAGGGAGAAAGAGGTTGCACCTGTTGACAAAAGATACTAGTTCAATAAGCCTAGAGAGTGGGATTGAGTTGTAGATTCCAATCATGGCTAGCTTCATTGACCATTTTCTTTAGAATTTTCAAAAAGGTTTTATTTGTAGCCTTAGCTTGATCATTTCCCTAGGGATAATATTGGGTAGAGAATCAATGTTGGATGTTGAATCTTTGACATACCTCTTTCACATCCTCATTCTTAAAGGAGATTGCATTATCTAAGATGAGGATTTGTGGAACACCATAACGACATATTAGGTAGTTTAGGATAAATTTGGAAATTTGTTGCCCCATTATGTAGGTCAAAGGAATCACTTCAAACCATTTGGTAAAGTACTTGATAGTGGTTATGATAAACTTGTGGCTAGTGGATAATTTTGGGGTGATTTTTCCTATGAGGTCAAGTCCCCACTACGAGAAAGGCCATGGTGTTATCATGGGTTGTAACTCTTGAGTTGGAGCATGAATCAGATCCCAATGTTGTTGACATGGCAGACACTTCTACATGTACTGATGAGCTTCTTTTTCCATGGTTGGCCAATAGTACCCCATCCTCAATAGTTTTTTAGCTAAAACCATACTACTAGAATGGGATCCACATATGCCATCATCTACATCTATTAAAGCAATAAAGGATTCCTCTTGATTAAAAAATTCTAGCAATGTCCCTTCAATGCTTCGGTGGTAAAGGGTATCACCTAAGATCATGAATCGGGATTACTTTTTAACAACTTAGGTCTTTTTAAGGTCGAAGGTGATATCAGATGGGAGGGTTCCTCTTCTTAGGTAGGTAAAGATATAATGGTACCACAAGGATACAACACCAATAATGGCACATGCAAATTATGATTCAAGGATCTCGAAAGTTAGTAAGGGAAGTTGTTCTACCAAGAATTCACATTGGAGGATGTTGTTGGACATGTCTAGTAGTGATTCGATTGTTGTCATGGCGTATGTTGTTCTGTTGTTCATGTGAGGAATCTACTCAAAAGTTATGTCTATAAAAATGTCCTTGAGACTTTATACCATCTTTTTGTAAGGAACTTGGTCTTTCCATCCTTAGTTTGATTGTTGTCATTGACTTGGCTAATAAATAGTTGTGAGTCTCCATAGACTTTCATCTCTTGTATCTACCATGTTGAACTACTATTCTTCAACCTATGATTAGGGATTTGAACTCAACAATGTTGATAGTGCATTGGAATGATAGCAGATATGACTTTGGAATGCAATCACCTTGAGGGGTGATGAAAATAATACCTGCTCTTGATCTATGTTGGGTGAACAATCCATCAAAGCATATCTTTCACTAATCTATGAGATTGATAAGGAACATTTATTCATTAGGGAACTTATATATCAAAGGGTTCTCAACGTAAATAGGTTTATCTGCTAGTTAGTCTATGATGACTTGTCCTTTTATCACCTTGTGTTCTACATACTCTATGTCAAACTCTATTAAAATAATCACCCATTTATCCATTCACCCTATGAGTGTTGCTTTGGATAACATGTATTTCAATGGGTTTATTTTAGCAATGAGATTGATTTTATGTTAAAGCATGTAGTTCCTAAAATTTTGTGAAGCAAAAACTACTACTAGTCATGCTTTCTCAATAGGTGAATAGTTCATTTCATAGCCCAAAAAAGTCCTACTAATTTAGTGAATAGATCTTTCCTTTCCATCTTCATCATGTGTATGCATATGAGAACCTCCTTCTTTTGTGTGTACTATTTTTTCTTTTGCACATAAATCACTTAAAATGGATCATACGAGAGTGATATTGGTGAGTTGAGCATAGAAGCAAAAGTGCGACACATTTCTATTTTTTTATAGGACATGTGTCATAACAAATTGCTAAGATTATCTTAAAACTATAAGATAGTTTGAGGAGTGTAGCTCTTTGCAAGAAGTATTTCATTACTTAAATAGATGTGGTAATGAAGTTGACATTAGCATTAGTGAATCCCAATGTATGTTGGCTTCATATTGTTCTAGGGTTGTGCAATTGATTATGCAACTTTTCTTTCTAATAAACATGTGGCTTCTTGTAGTGTAGATAGTATTTTGAGTGATTCACTTGGGCCCATTATGCATCTTCTGATGGTGTTGAGAAGCAAAAAGTTCTCTAGGCTTATAGTTAGCAAATTGCTCAAGTTCATTTTATGCTAGAGCTTCATTTTTTTCAATTTTATATGTATAAGGAGTTTACTTATCTAGATTAGCTTAGTGAAGAATTATTATTATTATTATTGTGAATTGGAAGTTCTCCTCTATTTTTGTCTCAATTCACTCAAGGAGGTCAGTAGGTATGAAAATACCATGGTATTTTTTGTTGTAACTTGAGTTTTAAAGTCATATCACCAATTGCTATAAAAAGGAAGGATGTAGTATTGGGTGGTTTGGTGGCTAATTTTTTGTTGTTGTCATGAAATAGAAAGGTCAATGGTGGAGAAAGTCTTTTCTTATTAAATGGTTGTCACAAGGTTGTGCTTAATTGGAGAAGGTTACATTTGTTGCATTTTTGTGAAAGAGGAAACTATGAGTTGAGGGAAATTAATTCCCCCAACATGATGGTGTTTGATAGAGGTAAGTAAAATATTTCCATCCATAGTAGGGTTTCCATACAATATTTTAAAACATTGTGTCATAGTCATACCTTTGTTTTCCATATTTGTATCTTTCATATTTTTTTGATCCCATCATGTGTATACATTTTTTGTCTTCCATGAGTTAGTTCTATTTCTTATTTTTCCTACTTTTTTTTTTTTTAAGATATGGATTCTTGTTGTCCCTATGAGAGACACATATCCCCAACTAGAGCCATTATTGGGAGTTAGTTTACTAATTTCATTTATTCTTGATTCCCTTCCTTTATGTTTATTGATATGACATGATCTGTGATTAATAATTGATTTTGAGAATTCTTTAAGGCTCATCATATTATAATGTGTTATTTACTAGATTTTCCCTTCCATATTATTTAATCAATTGATGAAAAAATAAAATAAATATTGGCTAAGTCATAGGGGAGGGTGGCTATCAATGGTTCATAGTGTATTCAAAACCTTAGGATCCCCTAATGGGTTCCTAGTTTGTAATCCACCCCCAATAAGGAGAATTGAATTATAAAAATTTTAATTCCAAGGTAGTAGATGGGAGAAGGAACAAAATAGGCTTGAGGCATGATAGAGTGTGTGATAGGGGTTTGATATTTTTAATGTTTCTCCTTTCTTTAGGAATGAAATTTTCTTGAGCATTGATGAATTATCTACGCTTGTTTAGGGATTGATAATTTTAACTCCACAACATGGAACCACTAATAAAGAAAGAATTTAGCTATGTGAAAGTCTCTTTTGTTATCATTGGGTGTAAAAGTATCAACAAGGGAAAGATCTTAGGCCCATGATTCTTTTTGTGCTTGTGCATCTTGTGATTTTTTTTTTTTTTTGTTGATTAGCCTGATGGTGTGTTTAATGTACTAAATTCTTTAGCTACTTACATTCATGGCATGACCATCCCATCCACTAGTATTGAGTATGTTTGGCCTCAATTGATATGAATGCTTGTTTTGTTAGATTGATCCTAGGCGATGAATTTTAAATATGAATAGTGTTGTTGTATATGGTTTAATTCTATAGGTTTAAATGTTGTATACGGTTATAATTTTTGGAAGGTGTTGCTTCTTCTTGTGGTTTTTGAAGGTTGTGTAGGTATAGATTTTTTTCTAGGGTTTCAACTCATGCCTTGTCTAATTATAGGATGGCTATGGATTCATGGGGTATGT
Organism: Sequoia sempervirens; assembly: GCA_007258455.2. Taxonomy (NCBI): domain Eukaryota; kingdom Viridiplantae; phylum Streptophyta; class Pinopsida; order Cupressales; family Cupressaceae; genus Sequoia; species Sequoia sempervirens. Next base: position 11,100 of record VDFB02119087.1, read on the forward strand.
GAAGGATAAGATTCATGTATATATGTTGTGTAGAGAATGTATCCACTAATGTTTTATTTCTATAGGAAGGTATTTTATGGTTGTAAATACTTTCCCTTACCATATTCACTTGTATGATTGTAACATGCAATTGGTGAATATAAAAATATTATAAATATTGTAATATTTATAATGGCATTTTCCATGTTTCAAATGGACTATAAAACTTAATTTGGATTACTAAGTATACTATATGTATAATTTTTTTTCTTTGATGGAGTATGTGCCCAAATAATTTTTTCTATATTATATTTAATAGCTTTCTTTCTTGTTACCTAAGAATTTGTAACCCATTGGATGCACTAGTCTCTAGTCTACCTAGCCAATCTCAATTTATCCATCAAAAAACATAATTCAATAGTATAGGAGTAGGAATAGCTTGTATACATTCATAACCTCATCTTATAACTAGGGATCAATATTCATTGAGCCTTAAATGAAAGCATTGTACATTGTACATTATTTTACTCTATTTAGTTATAGTCTTTGGGGACAATTAGGTAGGTTGGGTTTGGTTGTCATTTAATTATTTTTTGTTCATTATATATTTGATCTCAATATATGTTAAGGTATACCCCTAGTAACAACCTCTTGACTCTAAGATGATCTTAAAAATTAGAAGATAAAACCAACTCTCGTAGAGTTGGACATAACCCTCCATAGTTTGTTGATGAGATGATCTCACTTATATGTAGAAAAACTTAGCCTTGTGAGTGAAATTTTCCTCTAGGAAGTGCAGTAGCATTTTTTAGCATCAACATAAGGGCATACTGATCCAACATAGGAGGTGATAATATCTATGCCAATACAAAATGGTTATTTTCTAACAAAGAGTTCCATGCCTTTGATCACAATAACACTGAACTTTCCCAACACACCCAACAAAAAGGCTACTAGCCCTCAAAAATAAAAAAACAGGAGATAAAATTTTGAAAAGGCCATATAAATTCAGAAAAACATAAATTTAGTCCCCTCAGAAAACCTAAATAACAATCCCACAAGGTTTCAATTGACTTCTTTGCAACAACATAGCAAACCAACAGACTTCCTTATTTTAAGGCTACTAAGTTAGCCCAAATTAACAAAGGATGTCCCTCCCAAACACCTGTTCTACACAAAAACTCATCAAACAGTCATTAGTTATGTTCCAAAACATCAAATTTCATAATTTGTTTGCAGTTCCAAGGTTTCCTCAACACTAATCTATCAAACCCTCAATCTCCATGCAAATACCTAGGGTTATATTGAAAGTCATATCTCTAGGGCCTACTCAATCAAACCAATGATTCAAAGAACCCAAATATAGACTATGAACACTTAGTAATCCCTTACAAAGACCATACTCTTAACATTTCTTCTGAAGCATCATCTTGCAACTCAATTTCACATAAAAATTGCTCTGCCCATCCCTAGGGCATCACTCCAAAGCCACCAAAACATTTATTTTGTTCTCCTAACATCTATGAACATATAAACTAATATATTTCATGCCATTCTTCTAAGAAATATATTTCCACAATAGGAGGAATGTCTATTTCATTGCTTAAAACCTCAAAACTTACCTTTACTAGTTTTGCACAAGCAGTATCAAGAAACTGAGGAGATCTTCCTCTAAAATTATTGAAGGACTCTCAAAATTGAAGGAAATGAAATTTGTGACAGTTTTCCACAAGTTACCACAAGTTTTAGATCATAAAGTGCTTGTATAGGTCTATGTACACAGTAAGGAAAGAGCAAAAACACGTAAAATTTGCTAAAGCAGTTTGGATTTTTATTGGAATTCACTTGAAAAGAGATAAAAAACCTTCATTCAAGACTCTTGAGGCCTTTAAATACATTTACAATCCAAATCCAACCTCCTCAATGTACCTAATCAACTTTTAAACTTCTTTATCTCTTCCTATTCCCACAATGTTGTGATTTTGACAATTTTGCATTGACAACTTTACATCTTTTTTACAATTTTTTTGACATAAGAACCCCAATAACTCCTAGAAACCTAAATACATAAAAAATGGTCTTTTATACCTTATTAAACATAAAAA
>VDFB02119088.1:0-26142 GCA_007258455.2 Sequoia sempervirens
CTTTTCTTGAAGAAAATGAAACTTGATAGCAATGTGTTTAGTGCGAGAGTGCATAATAGGATTTTTGGAGATATTTATCGCACTTGTGTTATCACATAGAATAGAAACATGTTTAGGAACTTCAATACCAATATCTGATAGAGTTTGACTCATCCAAAGAACTTGAGTACAACACGAAGTGGTAGCAATGTATTATGCTTCAGCACTGGAAAGAGAAACAAATTCTTGTTTCTTGTTGTGCCATGCCACTAAACGATCACCAAGAAAGAATGAAACACCACTGGTGCTTTTCCTATCATCCAAAAAACCAGCCCAGTCAGCATCAATATATGCAATCAATGAAAAATCATTACTTCTAGGATACCAAAGACCATAATCAAGAGTGCCCTGAATATATTTAAAGATTCGTTTAACAACAATAACATGAGATTCTTTAGGTGATGCCTGAAACCGTGAAACTATGCAAACTGCCTGCATTATGTAAGGTCTAGAGGCAATTAAATATAATAGGCTTTGCTGATCATTGATCTATATTGAGTTTGATTTGAATCGGAGAATCGTCAACCTTAGTAAGTTTGCATCCAGTAACCATTGGAGTGCTAACTAGATGGCATTCATCCATCTAAATTTTTTTAAGCATCTCTCTAGCATACTTGGTTTGAGAAAGAAATATTCCATTTTCACATTGAGAGATTTGAAGACCCAAGAAGAAATTTAATTCTCCCAATAATGACATTTCAAATTCAGATTCCATTAGCTGAGAGAATTTTTTACTCAAAGTAACATTATTGCAGCCAAAGATAGTGTCATCAATGTAAATTTCAACAACCAAAATATCAGAACCTTTAGTTTTAACATAAAGATTGTTGTCTACACCTCCTCTAACAAAGCCATTAGAAATCAAATGACTGTCCAGCCTAGAGTACCAAGCTCTAGGTGCTTGTTTTAAGCCATAGAGGGCCTTTTTCAACCTGTAAACATGGTTAGGCTTATCTTTGCAAATGAATCCTTCAGGTTGTTCAACATAGACCTCTTCATCTAAGTAGCCATTTAAAAAGGCAGTTTTGACATCCATTTGATAAACAGTAAAGTCTTTATAAACAGAATAAGCCAAGAATATTTTGATAGATTCTAATCTAGCAACAGGTGCAAAGGTTTCACCAAAATCAATACCTTCTTGTTGAGCATAGCCTTTGTAGACAAATCTTGCTTTGTTGCGAATAACATTACCATTTTCATCAACCTTTGTTCTATATATCCATTTGCCTCCAATGACATTCTTGTCATCTAGTCTTGGGACTAACTCCCAAGTCTGATTTTTCTCAATCTGATCAATTTCTTCCTGCATAGCATTAACCCAACATGAATCTGTGAGAGCTTCATTAAAAATTTTAGGCTCAAACTGAGTAACTAAATAGAAAGCTATTTGAGCCTTTTCATCAGATTCAACAACCTTTCTTCTAGTTTGAACTCCTGCATTTTTATCCCCAATAATCTGAACTTTGGGGTGATATTTGGCTAGAGTTTTCAAAGGAGCTTTTGATGCACCTTTTTCAGGACTTGCTTCTTCAATTTTAGGGCTTGTTGATTTAGCATTAGGCTTTGTTGTTTCAGCTCCTGAAATTATTTCATGTTCAAGTTCTTCTTCCTCTTTATCCTGCAAAGATTCGGCATCTAAATGTGGTCTTTCATCAAATTTTACATTAACAACTTCAACAATCTTGTTAAGCCTTTTGTTAAGACATTTATAAGCTTTTTTGTGAGTTGAGTATCCCAAAAAGATACCCTCATCACTCTTGGATTGAAAACTGCCAAGGTTATCATCATCTTTCTTGATAAAACACTTGCTTCCAAAAATTTTAAAATACTTCACATAAGCTATTTTTCCACACCATAGTTCGTAAGGAGTGTGTTTAGATTTCACCCTAAGCTACACTCTATTCAAAATGTATATAGTTGTATGAACAACTTCTTTCCAGTACATATCAGGCAACTTAGCTTCATCTAGCATTGTTCTAGCCATTTCTTTTGCAGTTATGTTCTTACATTCAACTACCCCGTTTTGTTGAGGTGTTTTAGTTGTAGCATACTGCCTTTTAATACCGTGTTGTTCACAGTAATCAATAAACTCTTGAGAGGTGAACTCACCTCCTTTGTCAGATCGAAGACATTTCAGTTTCAGATCAGATTCTTTTTCAACCATTTTATGAAAAAAATTGAACCTTTCAAAAGCCTCTGATTTGTGCTTAAGAAATGTGACCCATATAATTCTAGTATAATCATCCACAAATAGCATAAAGTATTTTTCACCATTAATAGACCTTGTTCTAGTTGGTCCACATAAATCATTATGCACTAGCTGTAGAGGTTTTGATGAAGAATGTTCTTTTGTTTTGAAGTTGATTTTAGTTTGTTTACTGCTTAAACATTCTTTGCACACATAATTTTCTGGCTTGTTAAGAATTGGTAAACCTCTAACATTCTGATTCTTACTGATTCTAACCATATTTTCAAAGTTTATGTGTCCTAATCTTTTATGCCATAACCAGCTCTCTTCAATTTGGCCCATTAGACACATACCTTGATTATTGTCATTGCTTGATGTGTCAAGAAGATTGTAAACATTTCCTTTAGTCCTCCTTCCAGCTGCAACGACCTTTCCAAGCTTGTTTTTAATCTCACATCCCCGCAAAGTGAACAAGACATGATAACCACTGTCACAGATTTGACTGACACTAGAATATTGTGCTTAATACCTTCCACATAGTACACATTATAGATAGGGGTGTCTTCATTCAAAAGAAGTGAACCTCTACCTTTAATTTGTATACCAGAATTATCACCAAACTTAACATATCCACCTATATAATCTTCAATATTTATGAACTTATCTTTGTCACCAATCATGTGGTTAGAACATCCACTGTACAAGACACGTAAGTCCTTTTTCTTGGAATGAAAGGTAGTTTGGACTAACATAGTTTGCTCAATGTTGCTAACATTCTTAGGCTTCCAAACCTTTTTTATTTTCTATTGTTTAGATTTCAGATCAGCTTTGCACTGCTTGACAGAGTGCCCTAAAGCATTGCATTTAAAACATCTGATCTGGTTAGAAAAACCAAAATATTGCTTAAGACCAAACCTAGGTATTCTAGGATTCATAAGCCTACAAGAACTCACTTTATGGCCAAATTTGTTGCAGAAAAAATAGTAACCATAGAAGAAGGGATTGACTCTGTATAATGTTCTATTACCCTTTATGGACTGAACATGATTCTTACTAGATTCAGAGTGATTTGGACCTGAACCCTTGATTTCAGAAGAGGGGTTTTGTTTTGCATTATCAATTGAGCATTCACCCTTTTCAAAACCAACACCGGTTTTATCTTTATACAACTTTTGCTTGCTAAGCATCTCATTAAGTTTTAAAGTGCTTTCATATTTTTCAATTTCCTTTCTAAGAAAGACTACTTCTTGTTCCAATTTTTGAATTTCTTGATCTTTGCAGCTTACAGTCACTCGAAGACAGTCCTCAACTCTTTTAGCTTCTTCAAGCTGAGTTTTCAGAGAGACTATTTCTTGATCAGGTTTATGTTCTTGAGCAAGAACTTGTTTTTTGACCTCTTTTAAAGCACATTTCAGTTCACTTTCAAGATCTACTTCACCTTCTTCAATATCAATGTTGTTTGTATCTTCTTGCTGAGTGATTTCAGCCATGAACAATGTTTCATCTTTTTCTAATGATGAATCTTTAGATTCAATGTCATTTTCATCTTTACTAAACAAACTCTTCTTCTTTTTGAAATGGAAATTTCATTTAGGTTTAAAGGCCTTCTTCTTAGGCTATTTTCTAGATTTCTCATTGTCATTGATTTGATCATCATAGCGGCACTTTGTAGCAAAGTGACCTATTTTACCACAGTTAAAGCATTTAAAGGGAAGTTTTCCCTTATATTTTCTTGATGCCTTTTTAAGTTTTCTAACAAAATGGGATTCTTTAGAATCAAACAACTCTGACTCACTAACTTCATCTTTTTCTTTCTTTTCAGTGTTAAAGGTAGTTTCTTTTCCTGTTGAGTTGTTTTTGCTAGTTCTCATTTTATAGGCAGCAAGTATTCCCTGCAGACTATCTAGGGTGAGCTGATCAAAATGTTTCTTTTCTTCAAGAGCTGAAACCTTAGATTCAAATTTAGTCGGTAAGGTTCTAATGACTTTTGTAACCACATCAAACTCTTTAACCTCTTGTCCTAATATTTTCATAGCATTGACAACATCATCAATTCTTAGAAAATATTCAACTACCTTTTCATCATCCTTCATTCTCATTTCCTCAAACTGATGTTTAAGAGTAATGATTTTTTACAGTTTGACTTTTTCATTCCCTTGATATATGGTTTCAAGTTTATCCCAGATTTCTTTAGCAGCCTTGCAATGCATGACTTTAATCAACACATCTTTAGTTAAACCACACAAGATGGCATGCTTAGCTCTGGCATTAATTTCATACCTCTTTTTCTCAGCTAGATCTGTGGGTATTGTGGCTGGAACATTGTACCCATTTAACACAATGCTCCAAACATCAACATCATAAGAAACAAGAAATGCTTCCATTCAGATTTTCCAGAACACATAATCTGTTCCATCAAATAATGGAGCTCTAGTTATAGAGGCTCCTTCTTGAGATTGTGCCATCAAAACAGACTCCAAGACCAGGATCAATCCTAGGTGGTAAGACCTATCAAAGGACCCTACGCTCTGATACCAATTGTTGGAGTGAAAATGACACTGAGAGGGGGGGGTGAATTAGTTTCAAAAAATTGAAATTTTTTTCATAAGAATTAAACCATAGCTCAAATTTCATCTCACTATTAAAATGATTAAAGCATTCATAGAAGTTGAATGTAATCATTCAGAACTAGAATTGAAAAGTAGTAGCTCAATCAATGAACAAAGCAATAAACAACTCAGTAAAGTAGTGAGATCACAAAAGTACAAAGAGACACAAGATTTTGCCAAGTGGAAAACCCTCCTAGGGTATAAAAACCACTCCTGAAATGCCTTGCAGGCTTAATCTTTTAATCAACTATTCACAATGCCTTATAGGATAAATTTTTAGCACCCACTCAAGGAGCACCAACCCCTCGTTTAGAGATATCTATCTCAAGGAGTACCAACCCCTCAAATTATATTTCTGAACAATAGTAATATCTCAGAGGATCTCTTTGTTTTTAGTTAAGCTCATAACTCTCTGTTTTCTCATCTACCTAATACCCTAAGAATTCCAAAAATTGAATCCTTAAAATATTACATAGAGAAGAATATTACAATATATCTTTGCATCTTTGTTTTTTAGTTTTTTTATTACAGAGGATTTCAATACATTTTTTATACAGCCAAAGAAAAATATTCCAAAATTACAACCAAAAGAATCACACTATTTTTGTCCACTTTATTATACAAGTTTTCAAGAATGAAGTCTTCAAAGAAATTTGAGGTCAAAGGAGAGTTGAAACCTCCTTTCTATTTTCAAGAAAAGGATGCCAGATAATAAATGTCTGCAAGAGTAACGCCTATGCAATAGGCTATAACAACTTTGACTGGTTTATCAATGCTTTGACAAGAATAAGTCACAAAGCTTCTTCAAATTTGCACTTACTATTACAAAACCCTAATCAAATGCAATAGTCTTCAATAGAAATAAATTTTTGGAATACCCAAATGATCAAACATATATTTTTGAATACCCAATAGGCTGAAACTTTAATTTATGTGTTGAAAGAAGATATTTCAAATTGTAACTGATAGATTCTTCATCAAGCATGACTACCCATTGTTAGAAACTCATTAACCCTCAAAGAGAAAATGATTATTCTACTTTTAAGAGTCATCAATGAAGGTTTTGAGGTAATGCAAACATGCCGACAACAAGATTCCCAAATAAACATTGATATGCTGATAGAAACAAGTGAATATCACAGCTGGAGATAGAAGAATGTAACTGAAATCATATAATGCAAAAATTGCTAGAGATACCCATTTATTTCTTTTTCTATTTCTAGAAACGAATAAAAAAAAGATAATTGCCTTGAAGGTCGAATGCCAGAAATGATACCTGATTAGCAACAAGAAAAATAGATGAATACCAGTCAGAATTGCAGCTCCCATGATTTCCTTTAACCTCTGTCGAACTTCCAGCCAAATTGTAACGGTAAACCAAGAGCCAATCATGTCTTAGAGTAGATTTCAGTTACAAAGAGTGACAGAGAAAGTTGAGATCAGATTCACAGAAGAGAGGAGACCATTCTCATGGCGGTGGCTAGGGTTCAATACTCAGCCAAGTGAAAAACATTAACCACATTTTTCCCTATCTTACCCTATGTCAAAGCATTTGATGACTTTGCTAAAGAATAATGAGATTTGAAGTCCACAATTAAATCAAAAACTAATAATGAACAACTTAAAAGTTGTTTCAGTCATTGTCCAAGACCAAAATCAGCTGACCCCAATATTTAAGAAAGACTAAATTATTAAATAAAGATGTTGACCACATGATTTCCAAAAGAAATGACAAGTATAGAAATGTATGATGGTTGTTGATGAATTTAATCAAAGTCATTTTTCAAATGCAATAAGGCCCAAAACATTTAAGAATGAAGTGCCAAAATAACATTTCCTTCACTTATATATGTGACAAGATACCTTTAGATGCCGATCAAGGCTCGTGTAATAAAGACTTCATAGGTATTGTTAAAACCATATGCCTTAGTTAGATATGATATAAAGTTCCATTGAGTCAAATAAAAAAATAACCATATTGTCTGAAATGGAGCAATGTATTGAAGTATTTGAACAAAATATATGCCATGATCATCAACAATATACCAACTTAAACCAAAACTGAGTAAATAATGAATCATTATACATGAATGAGTGAAGTACCAAGTTCAAAATTTTGAAATTGAAAAGAGCCTTGAATCTGAAAGCCAAAATCATCACCCAAATACAAGTACAAATAAGATAACCTTTATCTGCATGAAGCTTAAATTGATTAGTACCATAAAGAAATGACAAATATGAATATAACCCAAGGCCATAAAGCGTCACTTGAATGCAAGGCTGAACCAATTATCATGCCAAGTCGTAATCAAGTTGTCATCAAAATTAGAGCCAAAGCTGATAAAGCATAAAGATCAGTGAGATAGTCAACCAAAGAACCAACTAAAAGTGATTTTTTGTCATTGAGTACAAACTATTTGAGACAAGAGATCCAACATAGGCTTGATTAGAATGTCAAAGGTCATTGACCTCTTCCTCATTCCAATCAATCAAAATCAATGTTACATTGGTGATAGCATCGTACCTAGGATCAATCACTGTGTTTTCATCGTAAACAATCTAATCAGGCATTGGAAACAACTTGATTGTTTTGACAAAATATGTCATCATGCGCATGTAGTTCCTCATCCGTACTTCCTTATCATCTCAAAAATTGGCCCAAAATTCCTCAACATTATGCAAATGGGGATACTCTATCCTGATTGCCCTCTTCAACTTTCCATATGGATCCATCCATGGCATGGCAGTGTGGAACTCCAAGTTGTACTCAGCAAAATATTTCTCTGAATAATCAACAGACTAGGATGCGAGGAGTGCATACATACCTTGGCCAAATGTGAGGGGATAGGGGATCCCCAACCTATGCTTGTCACTCAGAAGAGCACATGCATGTTGCAACTATCAAGAGAGCTCCAACAATATCAACCGGTCATTTGGGTACCAAGGCAACTTATATGGTTTCTCTGAGAAACCCTCGACTCAGATGTATGTAAATTTAGGAAATTGAATTAACAAAAATCCGAAATGGCAGATGAAGGCATTAGCACTGTGTGTAACTCTTCTTTAAAATTCTCCTCCAAGTAACCTAATGATGTGCCTGATGAAGGCACCATTAATTCTACAATAGTCCTTCTTAAAGTTCCTATATTGGAGCTGCGAATATTTGTCATATACCTTTACTTCCCTTCCCGTAGTTTGGCTGGGAGCTACAAAAAAACCTCTATATTGAGCACAGTCAACAAGCAGATAAACAAGGTATGATGTCATGTAAAATTGTCAAGTCTTCTTCACTTCCAAAAATTGTTCATGTAGGCAGTTGCTTATCATGCCTGCCTAATGGAATTGGGTCTTTCCCCTAATGATTTTTCAATAAAGTACAACATCCATTCTTGGAAGAAGGCTGTAGTTGGGAGACCCATGACCCTACTTAATAAGGTTACCAAGTCATGGTAATCCTCATAGAAATCACTTCTAAAGAGTTCTTTGGGTACTTTGTTTGCATTGCCCCTCTTCTCCTTTAGCCAATATTGATTAATGAGCTTCTTGCACTTGAGGGGGTCGGCATCCCATGTGATCTTGGCGTATTCTTTAGATGTTTCTTCCATTTCATCAAAGGTTGGTATATGGAAGGTTTTCTTGATGGACTTGGCAGAGAAATCTACTAGAATGCTACTATCTTTGTCCACTATTCCTTTTGTGTTCTCTTGATACACCTCACTACAGGCCATTACAAGTTCAGGGGCAATGAGGGTAGGCAAGAAATTGGTAGCCTTGGCTAGCCCACTTCTTTCATATGCTCCAAGTTAGTATTTGAGATCTCCTTCTAGTCTGTGGTGGTCCTTGAATTAAGGGGATCCCCTTGGAACTTGTATTTCATTTTATCTTTATCTTCCTTGCCTTTGGGTGCTTTGGCTGGCTTCTTTCCCTTTTTTTTCTCCATGACCACCTCTAAAGGTCTCGCAGTTGGTTCCATATATCTTGTAGGAAAGGGAGTAGTAAGCACATTCAAGCATAAAAATATGAGGAACGTTAGCCAAAAATCTAGTAAAACAATGTTAGATCAGATAGCTCATCATTCAAAGGCCCTAACATTTGTCTCGGATCATCGTTAGCTACTTGTTTGAGGAAGTTATGGCCATGCGAGCCTAGGGGTATGGACTTCCCTAGGCTGGAAATCATTTTTGGATGTAGCTACAAAAGGGATAGAAATCAGGGCATGACAGCCCACAAGGTTCCACCCATGTGAGGATTTCAACCATGAAGTGGGGCCTAGCAATAGGTCAAGTCATTTAAGCAAGTGGGTCAAGTCAAATTTGAGGCTTTGGGGTCATCAAATTGGTAATTTAAGGGTGCAGGCATGGGGCACGTAGGTGCAGAAGGTCTGCTGGCCATTTGGTGTGCTACCATTTGAAACAATGCTTGCAAAGCAGCATTCCATAGGTGGCATCCAACCATTTGAGGCCCACAGCTTTAGTAGACACTGTCTCTTTATCTTTGAAGTCCAAATTATTCAAATGAGTGTGGGTTGGCAGGTGAGGGAAGGTGCTAAAAGTTGGCCATTTGGAACGACAGAGGTGGGGTAGACGTTCTCTGAAGGAGACCCGCGCTATCGGGTCTATAGGAGGGTTAGGCATTGCTTAGTTGTTTGTTGGTGGACAATCAAAGGGAAATAATAGGGTCAGGACCTATGCAGCGGGCCCACGGGTGTCCTCAGTTGTTTTGACATGGAAATGATTAGATGACCGCCTACAAGTGGTCACCCACATGGGGCAACCCCTAAAGTCTTTCACTTAGGTATTTTTGTTTGATTTTGGGCTCTGAAGGAGGCAGCATATTCAAGCTCTGCGGGGTGAAAAGATGGATGTCTAAAGCTGTTTGGAATGGCAGACTTTCCTTGGTGGCCCACAAATAGAAGTCTACAAGGAAAGGCCCACAAAGAGAAATAGTTGGGGTGGGGCCCGATAGGCAGAGAGATGCCAATTTTTTGCCATTTTTAATGGTCATTTGAATAGTGGCTTAAAGGTCAATGGAAATCCGCAAAGGATGGCCCACCTGAAATAAGTTGCTTTGGTTTTTTAGCTCAGACGATGATCATGAAGGCAAGGTCCACCAAGTGGAGGTACGAGTTACCATTGCCACTCAGAACGATGAACCCAACACAATAGCCCATGGATAGAAGTCCACAAGGAGGAGTCTACAATGGGCCCAGAGTTAGGCATTTTGTTGTGGTTGAATTTGATTGGAGACCACTGGGGCGGGACTGCCTGGCAAAAGGATGGTATCAGATATTTGTTTGGAATGACGGGGCTTAAAGAGCATTCTGTAGGTGGAGGCCCGTGCTTGCAGACTTGAGGGGGTCGAAGATTCACTCTTTTAGGGTTCACGAATTCTAGGGCTAAGCCAAACATGGATGATCGATTAGGGGTATCTTCTTGTGAGGGCGGCCCAATGAAGGTGTCGACTGATTTTAAAGTTTGCAATTAAGGAAAAGGAGACGACAATGATTGCTTTGTGGACCCTCAGGGCATGAACGCCCTGGTTCAAGAATGGTTGTAAGAGGTCTAAGTCTTGCAAGCCTCTAGTAGATGGATTATCAATGTGTTTCAAAATTATAAGACATTGGTTTTGATAGCCTAGGGGTATTCTAGCTAGTTTCAAGTTTTCCTTCATCAGAATTTAGAAACTTTCATGAAAATTAAAGAAAACTCAAAGCGCAACTTGGTAGGGGAAAACCAACCTAGAGAACCCAACAAAATCAAAGATGATACAGCAAGTAAAGGATTTTGATTAGCGAAGGAGCTCTGTGGGTGTGAAGGCAGCGGTGGTGGGTGACTCTAACAGACTTCCTGAAATTCCCAACAATGAAAATGACATTTTAGAATGCCTATTTATAGATTTTTCCACATTTAATACCCATCGTTAATGCAAGTATGGTGGCAGTTGGAGTTGGTGGGAATTCCTTTCAAGAGGGGGTGACACTGGAAGTAGCGAGGTCCGCTAAGCGAACGACAGTCAAGGGTTGGCTGCTCAGCCGATTGGCAGTGAGAACAACGAACAAGGTTGCGAGTTCTACCAGGTGGGAAGACATCTTGGGCCAAATATTCATAACGGTGAAGATGAAAGGGAATCCCGCATAGGGCGGCCCACAGGAGTGGACCAGCATTGCCCAGAGGACATCATTTTTAAAGTTTGAAGGAAAACTGCCAGGAGAACCACACAAAGGCCCAAGGCTTTGAAAATTTGAGGGTGGAAAAACTTGGTCAACTTGGGATAATACTTCTAAGACTCCTTGACTAATTAGGACTCAAAAATAAAGGAGGCATGCAAAACGAGGCCAGAGCAAAGGTGACTCGATCAAGCAAAAAAAGGTCCCCATTTTGAATGGGGCATGTGTGCTACAGGCACAACAAATGGTGACCCTACAAGGGAATTCTCCTACGCATTCTAAGGATAAGTGCTCAATCAGAACCCAGAATCTCTAGTTTCATAGACTAGAGGTCGGTCTCGAAGAGTGAATGGTGAGACTCCAAAGAGAACGAGATCCTTAACTGAATCAAATCATGAGGGTGTCTCAGAAGTGTGTGCAGGTAGTGAATTCATTCCCTTTCTTTAGAGACTATAACAAATGGTAGTTAATTATACCAAACATGTTGTGGATCGCCTAACTCCAAAAGTAACTTGGACATTGCCCTGCTGCCAGTCAGTCGTCCATAGTCTCAACGGAGTTGTCACTATGACCCCACGAACATTTCTCTACTGCTAGCTAGGCATCCACTTATTGATGAAATTGTATGTTGCACCATGGTGTGTTTCATATTAAAAAACTAAGAGAGAAAAGAAAACCTTTGAAATTGTATAATGATTCTTATCATTTACTTTTTGATGGTGCTTCCAAGAAAAACCTAGGTGTTGCATGGGCTGATGGAGTCATCCATCCTTAACTCCCAACAACAAGGACTCACCACATTCTTCAACTAGATTCAAAAACACAAAAGTCTCCTTAAAAGAACACATTTCAACAAGTTTTTATGTCCACTCAACATATGAGACTCCAACTATACACAATGTCCTAATCAGGACTGTGTTAACACTGCCCTTCCTAAACAATAAGTAGACAAGGGCTTCAATCTTATCTACACACCCAAAATCTATCAAGAAAAGGAATTTCATACACCATGGAAACCATCAAAACTCATTGACTCTCAAGTTGGACCACTCACCCAAATCAAATTTCAGTAATCTGCCCTGAACACTGGTTTTTACCAATCTGTCATGAAACACAGTCAAGACCATTGAAAGATACATGCTTCAAACTTTTTGTTATTAACTAAACTCAATTGTAAAGGGATATAAACACCCTTGAAACTATTCCCAACCACCTTCCAACATGATGGACATTAAATTCAATAATAAAACATAAAAAAATACTCATTATTTTATTGTCATTTTCCAAATTCTCTTCATATTACAGACCTAGGGCATCCATAAAACAATATCAAATCAATTCTTCATAATCTAAAAACTTGGTACATGAGAGAATAGACATTAATGGACTCTTTCACCAATTTCTAGCCAATTCCATTGATTAAATTAAAAGATACATAATTTTGTTGCTTCATTGTTTACCCTAGGAGGGTTTTGACCAATTTTCACAAAACAATCAATATCTTGCTCAAAACAGCATGGATTTAAATGAAATAAAAAATAATATGGAAGTAGATTCATATATTTATCAAACCCCATGACTTCCCCCTCATTATCAGGCTGTACATGGTCATACAGGAGCAGAGAAACATGTTTTACCAGTAAAAACACAGGAAATTGCATAAAAGATAGGGTTTCTTTATTGCTTTTTCCCTTATTTACATCTTCCTCTCCATTTGCTTGAGATTCTTCCTCATTTTAAAGGTTTCCACTCTAGATCAAATGACTACAACCAACTCTAACTACCCTTCCAACCACTTGATTTTCCATTTACTTAATTTTTCTCTTTTACCTTGACAACAAGGTTTACAAGTTTTTTTATTTTTCCACCCTTTGAATCCCCCAATGCTTCTAGACTTCTAAATTAACTAACTACATGGAAAAAAATTTCATACCAAGTCCTTATTCTCATGACAAAACACCTAGAGCCTATTGTAGACCTTATTTGACATGTTCAAAGTGTGCAAATTGGATAAAAATGACTACATAACTTATCCAAATGCCTATCAAATAACTCAAATGCATTATAATGGTCTTGAAAGACCTTATTGAATGACCCCTAAGCACACACTAAACACTCTTTTACAAATTGGCCTCATGGAGGCTTGAACGCAACAAGGTGCTCCTGCACCAATCAGGGCCTAACAATTCTGTGAGGGGTCTTCCAAAGGTTTCAACAAAACTTGATCCATAGTAGAGTTTACAAAATAACTTGTAAATTAAATCTAATTACAGTAATTTCTTGATCTAATACAAAATTGCGTGATTATGCCTTTTAACTATTGAAATTACAAAATAAGTAATTAGAAATTCAAATACTGAATTTAAACTAGAGAGGAAATTGAGACAAGAGAGAGAAAAATGAGACAAAGAAATAGAAGGATCACAACGCGCAGATTGATAACGGAGTTCGTCCAATGTGGACTACGTCTCCGGGTCCACTTCTCAATGTTGGGACCGCTTTATTGATATTGCCAAGCAAAATTATGCTTTCTTACAATACTAAAGCTCCAAGAACCTACAATAATCTCTCCACAATCTCTCACTCTTTTACAATTTTTGGTGTACATAAACACCTTGTAAATTCTCCTCCAAAAAATTATTTCTCTCAAATTCTCTCCAAGAAAACTCTCGTACAAAATTCTCCACTCAATAATTTTTCCCTTGTCCCTTTACAATATATACACATTTATTTGCTAATATGGATTTAACCATATTATTTTGCAAATATTGCATATCTCCCATATACAAGTAAAAATTCCAACCATTTCCCCCTTTTACAATAAAAATAACTAATATCCCGTTAGTATAACAAATGAATATTCAAAAATAAATCCACCTTTGGATTTTATAATTCCAAGCCATACAATTAAAAAATGAACCCCTTTAACTATGGGCCATTATAATTTTGGACTTGCATTATAATCTTTAAAAATATCTTTTAAAAGCCCCTTAATAATCTCCTTGGATATTCTTTAAAATAAACCCGTTAAATATGAGAAAGGTGGTTAAAGGGGTTAATTTGTTGAAATGTAAGTTTACGGGATTTTTTTCCTCTCCTTGTTTTATGGGCAAGGGAAGAGGATTTTAAGGGATAAAATCCCACCAAATCCTCCTTGAATTTACTTCGAAAATCTTTAATTTTTTTAAACCATGCGATGTTTTCTCTTTTTTTTTTAGGCTGCGGGGAATCCGTTATACGACCCTACTCGCTTCTGTTGATTACTGGTAGCTATTTTAATGACGGTAGAACTGCTAGTAGCGACGTACCCTCCCGATTTGCACCATGGGATGGGGGGCTAAACTTAATGACCAGCCGAGCATAATGGGAATTGCCAGCAGCCGACCATTTGCTTATGATGTTTCTTTTAACAATATGGTTTAATCCATATTATTTTTCCACCATGTATGTGCCAACTCACCACTCTTGCCACATCACCACCTACCACGTCAGCTTGCTAGTGTCATCAAAGTCAACGAAAGTCAAAATTTTGACCAACCTTTGACTAGTCGTAACTTTAACATATAAGCTCCATTTTTGAAACCGAATATAGTTCTAGAATTAGCGCGACGAGCATTCCAACTTGGCATCATTTTTATTTCATTTGAAGACCATCAAATTTTTGCCTTTTTGAACCCTTGATTTGCCTGTTTGACTAAACCTTTCACTGAGCATAACTTCTGCATACGGACTCCTTTTGAGCCCATTAAAGTTTCGTCAAGATCGTGTCAGCGAGCTCTATGCATTGATGCTTCTTTGGATGAATTTTGAGACTGTGAAATTTTGAGATATTTTTGATCCACCTAGATCATTCCTCCCCATTGAGAAGCTTTTGGACCTCCAAAAGTCTATTTTTATGTACAATTTGAGCTAGGGAAATGTCTCCCCACTTGCTCAGTATCATCTATCCTTCTTGCTAAAATTTTGAACATGTGACCCATCACAAACACAAAGAAATATGAGGTAACTTTACTGATACCATCAACTGCATGTTCATCAATATTCACTATCACATTCATCATCCACATAGAAATAACTAGTAGAATAACAAGCAACAGTACTGAATACATTGATGTGAAGGAAATAGTATCAACATTATGGATCTCCTGAATAGGAACATTGTTAGAAAATGAAACATTCAAACCCTCTTTTACCACCTCTGGCTGAAGGCCTGATTCTGCTTGCAACTGATCCTCACACTGTATTGTCTGTGACACCCTATCATCTTCATGCTTAGTATCACTAGCTGTTACAGACATGAGAGTTAAAGCATTGCTTGCATTTACATTAATTTTCATATGCCTTGTGTTTACAACAGATCTATCATTCTTCATGTGATGAGATTTTACAATATATTCAAATCCATCCTTAAACAAATGATACTTGTTATGTTCCCTGTAGAAAATGGCCTTTCTGTCATACAAATAAGGACTACCTAAAACCATCCCACAAATGTCAAGTGGAATTACATCTAACTCTACCTCATCCACAAACTTGGATGTGATTGCAAATCAGAGTTTACACTGTTGTGACACATGTAACCGAGCATTATCATTCACCCAACCCAATGGATATGGCTTAGTATGAGGTGTTGTCTTTAATCCCAATTTCTTAACAACTTGTTCAGAGATTAGATTCACTTGTGATCCACTATCTATGAGTGTATCAATCTTGCTTTGTTTTGCAACAACCCTTATATGAAACAATTCATTCCTCTTACTTTCAACAGGTACTTAATTACAACTTAGAGAAGAAGCATGAGAACTAATACTAAAAATAGGAGTTTTACCTTTGATACCCACAACTGAAATCTTTGATTCATCACCAGATTCCATACCAAGGTCTTGCACAATCGCTGTGGACTTTTGCTTACCCTTTCGATCCTTGAACCACTTTGGCTTTTGATTAGGATGAAATTTCCAACATCTTGCATTTTCGTGCCCTTCCTTCTTACAATGTGAGCAATAAGGTTTTTCATCCTCTTTCTTTATAGTTGTTGTTCGCTGTGATTTCTCTTTCCCTTTCTTGCTTCCTTTTTGCTTATTGGATTTCATCAACAGATTATCATGGCTATTCCTTGAGCTTGTTTCCAAATGGATAGCTTGCACACTAACTTCATCAATGTTAGTTGGATTAAACATAAGTATTGTATGTCTCAAACTTTCATGTAATCCACCTATATACTTTAACAAAGTTTCTTGTGTGTATAAAGGAATGCCCAAAATTAAAGCCCTCTTCCTAAACTCCTGTGTATATTCTTGCACACTTTGTCCTTTTTCTTGCTTTAATGATTGCCAATTCATTGCAGCTTTTTGCATATGTCCTAATGAATAGAATTGTTTCTTTAATGCAGCAATAAACTCAAACCAAGAAGAAATAATTTTTCCATAACAACTTAGATCCTCCTGTGTTCTACTCTCCCACCAAATTAAAGTTGTGCATCCCAGTCGAAGAGTGGCTAATTGGATTTTTTGAGAATCCTTAGTAAACTTCTGAATTCTACAATAAACTTCAATTTGCTTAATCCAATTATCTAGTTTATCTGCATCTAGTTCCCCATTATACATTGGAAAATCAAATTTAACATCAAGTTTCAACAAAGGTGAATTAACTTTAGATTTCATAGGTTGTTTCTTTTTAGAAGAAGAGGTAGACAAAGAGGAAGAAGACGATGAAGAAGAAGATGGGGATGGAGGTTCAGGAGGGTCACTACCACCTCCTACTCCTTTACCTTTATCATCTTTTGAGGAGGATTCATCTTCATTCTTCTTTCTTTTCTTGAGTTCCTTTTTCTTCTGTCACTCTTGCCTCTCTTGGAAAAGAACTTCCACCATAGCTCCTTCATTTTGAGAAATGCTTTCTGGAAAGCTTTCTCATCAAGCTTTGTAGGACTTTGTTCAACTGCCATCTCTACTTGTGGAAAAGTCCTTCGTTTTCCAATCTCTGGATTAAATTCTTCAAGTGCACCTTCTCCTTGCCTCAATTTCAACCTGGTTAGCATTCACTCTGCAATTTCCTTCAAAAGGGCTCTGATACCAACTTGATCCATAATTAGAGTTTACAAAATAACTTGTAAATTAAATCTAATTACAGTAATTTCCCGATCTAATACAGAATTGCATGATTATGCCTTTTAACCGTTGAAATTACAAAATAAGTAATTAGAAATTCAAATACTGAATTTAAACTAGAGAGAAAATTGAGACAGAAGAGAGAAGAATAAGACAAAGAAATAGAAGGATCACAATGCACAGATTGATAACAGAGTTCGTCCAATGTGGACTACGTCTCCGGGTCCGCTTCTCAATGCCATGACCGCTTTATTGATATCGCCAAGCAAAATTATGCTTTCTTACAATACCCAAGCTCCAAGAACCTGCAATAATCTCTCCACAATCTCTCACTCTTTTACAATTTTTGGTGTACATAAACACCTTGTAAATTCTCCTCCAAAGAATTATTTCTCTCAAATTCTATCCAAGAAAACTCTCATACAAAATTATCCGCTCAATAATTTTCCCATTGTCCCTTTACAAAAATCACCCCTTTATATACACATTTATTTGCTAATATGGCTTTAACCATATTATTTTGCAAATATTGCATATCTCCCGTATACAAGTAAAAATTCCAACCATTTTCCCCCTTTTTACAATAAAAATAACTAATATCCCGTTAGTATAACAAATTAATCTTTCAAAAATGAATCCACCTTTGGCTTTTATAATTCCAAGCCATACAATTAAAAAACAAACCCCTTTAACTATGGGCCGTTATAATTTTGGACTTGCATTATAATCTTTAAAAATATATTTTAAAAGCCCCTTAATAATCTCCTTGGATATTTTTTAAAATAAACCCATTAAATATGAGAAAGGTGGTTAAAGGGGTTAATTTGTTGAAATGCAAGTTTACGGGATTTTTTTCCTCTCCTTGTTTTATGGGCAAGGGAAGAGGATTTTAAGGGATAAAATCCCACCAAATCCTCCTTGAATTCATAAAAATCTTTTAATTTTTAAACCATACGTGTTTTCTTTTAACAATATGGTTTAATCCATATTATTTTTCCACCATGTACGTGCCAACTCACCACTCCTGCCATGTCACCACCTGCCATGTCAGCTTGTTGATGTCATCAAAGTCAACCAAAGTCAAAATTTTGACCAACCTTTGACCAGCCGTAACTTTCACATACGAGCTCCATTTTTGAAACCGAATATAGTTCTGGAATCAGCGCGATGAGCACTATGACTTGGAATCATTTTTATTTCATTTTGAGACAATCAATTTTTTCCTTTTTGAACCCTAATTTGCCTATTTGGCCGAACCTTTGGTGAGCATAACTTATGCATCAGTACTTTTGAGCCATTAAAGTTGCATCAAGATCATTTCCAGTGAGCTTTATGCATTGATATGCACAGTTGTTAGAAAGTGGTGCTGTGATTAGGAAGGAGGTTGATGTGGATGCAACCAAGAGGAAAAAATTTGTTTCCTTGACTGCATCAATTAATCTTGGAACAGATAAAAGAGTATTGACTAGACAGGCCCTCGGGGATAAGAAACAAGCCTCAAAAGCAGAACTAAATAGCTCAACCGTGACCATAACTTAAAAAAAAAGTGGCTTCTTCCAATGGGGCACTGAAGACAGCTGGCTCGAGGACACCTCATAAAGAGAAAACTAGGCATCAAAATGATAATCTGACAGCTCCAAAGAACAAAATAGAGAAAAAACAACCTAAATCGAAAATAGGAGGAGATGTAGCTAGATCGACTTCTGTAGGGTCTCACAAATCTCCTAGTGCAAGTAGGTTGGATAACAAAGCAAATGGAGTAGTTTTCAGCTTCAAAAGTGATGAAAGAGCAGAGAAGAGAAAAGAGTTCTATATGAAACTAGAAGAAAAGATGAATGTTAAGGAAGCTGAGATGAACCAAATTCAAGCAAAAACATAGGCGGAAATGGAGGTTGAAATAAAACAACTACATAAAAGTCTCACTTTCAAAGCCACACCATGCCCACCTTCTACCAGGAAGCATCATCAAAAAAATTAGAGAACAAAAAGGTGTAGTATATTGGCACAGAGCTTGCAAACTTTTAAAAAAATTTGCTTTGTGTTTTTCATAAATTAGTTTTCTAAATATAATTTCTGAATTGTTCTACAAGTGGAAAATGAACATTGAACTTTCCCATAGCATCATATTTTCAAGGCATGTATTCTCTAGTTACTATTCCACTCCTTAGAGAGGCAGGGCACAAATCATGGTAGTTTGATTATTACTATCTTTGAGCTCAGTCATACCATTGGAGTTACTGGTTCATATTTCTATTTTCGTGTAAGAATACAATCTAAAAAGCATTTAGTGATTATTGCGGGTTTCACAGACCTCTACAAAGTCACAAAACCTTGGAAGGAAGAGTACTACATCTAGTACAGATTCATATTCTGGCATTGTACCTACTCACAAGATATTTATATGCAAGGGACAAAAAAAAGTCCATCAAAGAAACATAGGGAAGCTCAACCAGATACTAATGCCACCTCCTATGTTAACAAGGCACAAAAGGAAGGAGGGTCAAGAAATGTTTACCCTAGGAAGCCCTTAAAATCAAAACTTCCAGTCAATGCCAATCCTAAAAGAGATATCATCCATCCTATAATCTATGCAAATCTATGTAAAGAAGTTGCAGAGAACAAATACAGACATAAACATACAATTTCAAAACACCAAGAACTTTTTAGTTTTTTTCTGGGCACACAAAATGGAAGGAATAAAGCAAGAAGCAAATCTACAAGTTCTATAAATCCAAAACTTTAGAAAAGACTGAGCACTAATCTCAGACATTTAGAGACTGCACATGTGCTTGTGCACTATTCAAAAAATTCATCATGATAATAAACATCTTGAGAGTGCAATTTTTTTTAAATGCCTGAATGTTGAAGTCTTGAAAACCTTGGAAATTTAAAAAATTGATTGACAGATACTAACACATCAAATAACAAAATATCATGTCAAACTCTAAAATCTGGAGCTATTAGGAGTTGGTTTTAAAATAGTATCTAGTGTTAATTAATGTCACTTTGAAATTTGCAATCTAGAATGAGAAATGGCCAAGATAAAGAATGTAATGCTTCAATGCCTCTATGAAGCTCATCATCCCAAAAGATGAGGGATTTTGTAAGTTTCTAGGCCACTAGGGACTATGGGACTCTGAATGGCATTCAAGCATCATGAATAATGTCGTAATGATGCTTGGAATCCTGGTCTTTAGTAAAAATATCTCAAAAAACCCATTTATCTTTGTCATGAAATGATGTGCAAAAGGATGGAATCTCAATAACAAGTAGAGGTGTTTTGAATTTTGAAAAGGAATTGTCCTTTCCATTCAAGAATCCTGAGATTTCCAATATAATATAACACAAGTATGTACCACACAACACATCAAGACCCTGAGATTGATCATAAAGTATATTGAAAAAGTTTAAAACAACAATAAAAAGAATGTTATTTGGCACTCCAATCTCTAGAAATGTTGAGTGAGGTAAGCAACTCTGGAGTGAGTCCAACAAAAAGAATAAAAAAGAGTAATGCTTCTTTGCTCAACTAGATTTTGGTCAATTTCTAAAATAAAACTCAGATTTGGATATTTGAAGCAAGAAAACACAATCAAATGTGTCAAAATGCATTCTAGAACCCCAAATTTCTAAGTATATATATGTGAAGGTGAAAACAACACTTGTGGCAGCTTATCATTTGTTCGATTCACATCAACCCTCAAGACTAAATAATATCCAGGTATTAGTTATAGATTATAACAAATCCTAGACTAGATAATGTACATCTATCAGTTACAGACTTGAAATTAAACCACCTCTTTCAAATGATTGTATAAGTATCTAGACAATAAAAATGGTTCCCCCCAACTGATACAGAAAGAAAGGACACTCAAACAATATTGAGATTGCCAAAACAGGACACTCATGAACTAGACCAATAGGGAGTAGTAAAGCTTGGTGCCATGAGAGATAATGAAAATTCATAATTAATCATTGCATATCTGATTAAAACAAACACTATTTAATTATATCATAAATAGCAGGATCCCTTTGATCAACAGGTATAGAGGGAAAGGAAATAGAGCAAGTGGAAAAATCTTAAGAATTTGTATGGGTGGTTACTTTAGCGAACAAAGAGCATGGGGTGAACATCACCTCAATTTCATGAATTCAGAGGTAATGCAGTGAAAATATAATATGCAAGTGGATGTCCAAAAGGCTAGGTATGATATCTTTGATAAGATGGATGAAATTTCCTGTCAGTAAAGTTTGTGTAAATGCAATATAAGGCCTCGTAGAGTAGACATTATGGAGTTAGTTCCCAGTCAAGTTTTCTATATTCTACCATCTATCTAATGGCATGTATGCATCTAATTATGGGGTACTGTAAATGGATTTTTTGGTGTAATATCCTAATATCTAATATCTAATCAAATTTTAATTCTCCTTTCAACAATCTTTGTAGGAGCAACCAAAAGTATTGAATTTGTTCTTTTATTAAGTGGTTGGTTACAGGACAAATCAAGTTCAAGCCCTTGAGAGAGTAGCCAATCAAAATATTCACTAAAATTGGTAGTGATTTGGAATATCAATTGAGCTTTAGCAATTGATTCGAATCAGCCACCTTACAAAACTTTAATCACCCCCCAACCAACCCCCCGTTTGAAGCTTGCAATTTGCAAATGCAATCTTAATTTCCACTTTATGGAATCGTCTCTTAATTGCCAATAATTTTCTCTTAGAAGATTGATATTAAATATAGAGGAAGCAAAGATATAATGGTTGAACTCAGATATAATTGTAGAACTCACAAATTACCATTATAAATATCTCAAAATAATTGAGCCCTTATTTAGAAGTCACGAACTAATACGACCAAATATGATTCACCTTGCAGATTGTTCAATACAAGATATTATTCAGTACAAAGACAAGAAAGATTTTATCATAATATCAATTTGTCTATCACTTTGAAGCTCATATGCAATCTCTGGTTGAGATCACCCCAAGTATGAATGAGGGGGTTTTGTCCACCAATTCAGTAATGGAGATCAGGGTGCTTTCATCCTCTGATTCTAGGCCTAGAGGGGTTTCATCCTTAGGTTATTTGAACTGAAGTTTAATGCTTGAACAAGAGGTAGAAGTCAGAAAATAGAAGAATTCATCAATTCCTTCCCTCTTCCCCTTGCTTCATCTCTCTTAAATAGAATTTCCCTCCAAAGGACATAACTCTTCATATCTTATTCATGACCCTTAAGAGGAATTATTATTTAAAATAATATTTTAACTTTACTTTATTATGACACTCTTAATTGTATGATGGCTGCTTGGGTTTATCTTGTTTTGATTTCAAAGAGGGGACATTACATTTGGTACCATACAAGATTGTGGAAAAATGGTAGTCTTTTGTAACTAAATAAATGAAAAATAAACACACAGAAAGTTGAAATTTCAAATAATAATAATGCATGTACAAAGGATAAAATCAGTCAATGGAAATAGCTAGCGCTGCTCAACTTTAGTAAGAGAATTTAAAGACTTTGTATTTAGATAGCATACATTAATTCACATTAGTTGTCAGGTTAGTAAGACAACCATCTTAAAATACACTATATCCCTTTTTGACTTGTTGAAGTAAGTTCATCTTTGCATCAATCTTGAATGGCTTAGAGTGATGTATCACACAAGAATTGTTATCGAAAAAAAATGAATTCATAAAGATTAAAAACAAAATTAATTCAATAAATGTATAATTTATGTTCTAACCTTATTTTGATATGATAGTGTACGTATCAAGTTAGATGCAACTTTTACAGTAGTTGGTTACCCAAGTTGAATTCTGAATAAAGAAAAATTTAGGTTTCATATCAAATTGATTTTCTATATATAATCATAGAGCAAAAGAACTATTTTGACCAAGGTAGAATAAGTAAAATTTGAAAACAAAAAAAATTACAATAAAAATACTTGTTGTTTTCTGGTAAATCTGTGTAAATTTCCTGTTCTTTTGCATGGTACAGTTTTTGTATGATTTGTACATGCACAAAATTGATATGGTTGGATAGAGGGAAGACCTAGATTCTATTTGGCATTGATTTGGAAGATTTTCATTGAGTATAACAAAAGTTATTGCCATTTTAGTAGGGGCAGGTCTGAAAATCTTCAAAACTAGAGTTTTGATCAAAAAATGGCCATATCTTCCATCTCCACGATGTAACAGTTCTCATTATTGGTGGGATGGAATTTTTTTTTGTATATTTTCATATTTTCAAAGTTTTGGAGAATAAAAGAATGTTTGGAGGAAGATTTGCATTGTTCTAGGCCTGGCATCCTCATGTGACAAGCCTAGTTTGTGAAGCAAAACGTTGATTTTTTCTACTTTAAGGTGATTTTTACTGTGGAGGCAATTAGGAATGCTGGATTTGGATGTATTTAGTCTATAAGAACCTATTTCAAGGCTTTGGGGAGAAAGGGAGAGCCTAGATAGTCAACTGTCTTGTTGTAGCCTACCAATTAGGCCTCTTGGAGTAGCGTTGTTTTGGTCTATTGCTCTTTTTCTGTCCACTATCATGAAGGGAGGTTTCGAGGCCTTGTAGAGGCATATGAAAATTTTCTAAGTTTATGGGTTTGGGCCTGGTACAAGATTATGTGTGGATTTTCTATATATTGTCCTACCGGGAAGGGCTACAAGCCTTATAGGGAGAAAGAGGCCTAGTGGTTAGAGAGATGGAAAAATGGAGTTTCCTAAGTGTAAAGGAGGGTGTCATGGTTTGGTTTAGTCCCATTTGAACATGACTAAGCCATTTTTGTCTATGGTTGGAGTGATTGGGATGTGAGTTCCTTGATTTGGTCTTTGGAAGCCTAGGAATAAGTCTAATTGTTTGGATGAGTGAACAATGACCCTTATTTGAGGGAAGTTGTGCCTCCTAATTTGTTAACCCACCATTGCCTCTACATCATTTGCTAGTAGGGATTAAGTTCACACATCCACCATTTCAAGACAACTCTTTTAGGTTGTGCATAGGATACTCGAACTTGGACATAGCTTTTACAAGCTCATTCAAAAACCAATTGTCCACAGTCCTAGCAAAGACTTGCATACCCACAAAATAACAGTAGAAGAAATATATGTTGAAAGTATTGTTTTCAAGGGAAAAATCCAAAAAAAGGAAAAAATAATTAATCAAAAACTCTTAGCCCTTTATCTGAAAGAATTTGTGGGCAGACTGAAACAATTTTTTAGGGTTTTTTAAAGTTCTCTGAATTTCAAACTTCATGGATTAAATTCAGTGAACCCTGTGAATTAGGTCTCTACTGATGGAAACAACTAAGGGGTGTTCTTACTACCATTTTCAAGTAATCTTTCATTCCCAAAGAAAACTAAGACATGTGTTGGACATAGTAGGGTGCTTGTCCTATGCTTGTCTTGTGTCCCATGTTACACAAATGAAACTTACAGTGTCATTTACAAAGTTAAAAGATGGTACACAACAATAGAATACCAATGTGGCCATTTCACATACCATAGCTAAAGGAAATCCAAGTCATACCTGTGTCATGGATACAACTTTTGTAGGTATTTCTGGAGGTCCAAAAGCCCCAACTTGAAGTACAAGCTTCTACAGATATACCAAAAGAATGCTTTGCTTACCATACATGAATAAGAAACATAGAATCACAATAGAAAAGGAATCCAAATCTATTTTCTCACTATAAAGATGATTCCCCAGTCTTACCTATAAAGCTATGTGTTGTTGAGCCTGAGCTAAGACATTCTCTTGGTCTAGTTTTGGTTGAACACTGCTATGAGAAGGAAATAAGATGGCCTCAGTTAGATTGTCAAAAGTACAGATTAAAAACAAATAATATAGATTCAACTATATTATATCCTCATGCATATTTATACCTGGTTGTAGCATGGCGAACAATCAAAGTTTTATCTCCCAATTTAGGGAAGCACATGCAATGTCTGTCATAGCTAGATCCTAATATTTTTGATAAAAGTAATTAGCATCTTGAATATGACAATAAATAATGATGCTTGTATCAGAGTACTGAAAATGCCATTTCAAATAAAATTTGTTTAGAACTTACAAAAATATCAGCATGCAAAAAGGCTCACCTAGTAGATGCAAAACCCATAACCTTTTGAATTCCTAGTATCTCTATCTTTACATTCACCTATACATTCACCTGTGTTTTATGTAAAATTTCAGATCTTTTTCATCTTGTCTACTGTGATATCAGAAATAGACTTGAAAATAAATGTGAAAATTTTGAAGGTTCTTATTTAAATTCACCATTCTCATAACTAAATTGCTTGTGTATTCATAGTCACACCACCATATAATGAAATAATTAGGAATGACTTTATAGTTGTCATCAATAGGTGGAAAATTAGTTTGAGAACACTAATTGTATCGAATCTATTGAGATAAACAATTAAAATAGAATATTAATTTACAACAATTTGTTTTAGAACGAGTTTTTTTTGCATAAAGATTTGGGGTTTTTAACAATATTACCTGTTTGCTTGCAGACGGCCCACGGGTTGAAGAAAATGGCAGCTAGGGCATAATATTTTCTACAAATCCTAATCATTAAAAAGCCAATACAATGATCACTTCCCGCCACACCCATTGTAAGTTTTCCCGCCAAAAGAAACTGCATCCCGAGTGCGACGCCACGACTATAGGAGAGCCAACTCTGAGCCATCGAAAAGATGGGAAAAAACATCAGTTTTAATGGCTATAGCAGCATATGGGAGAGCCAACTCAGAGCCATCCAAAAGATGGGAAAAAACATCAGTTTTAATTTTAGGGAAAAGGTGTGGGAAAATTAATTATATTTTTAGGGAAAAGGTATTTTTTCTATTGTCTTAATTTGAGACAATATAAAATTAAAAAAATAACTTAAATATGTTTAATTTCTATTGTCTTAATTTGAGATAATGTAAAATAAAAAATATAACTTAAATATGTTTAAGATAAAATTAGTATTTTGTCTTAAATTATTGTCTTAAAGGGCCCCTCTATGTAGTAGTGAATT
>VDFB02119089.1:0-58952 GCA_007258455.2 Sequoia sempervirens
ACATTGAATATCTCCGTAATCATTCTGTATGCTTAAAAAGAAATCACGAGACCATATTGCCACTAAAAGCAAATGGAGATTCAACAACATAAACAACTTTTGGAATGAAAGCGAAAAAAGCACGGAATGAATTCACCAGTTCAGTACACTAATCCTTGCTAGTGAGGATGCTCTCCTCAGGTACAAAACATCTTTAAAGAATTCCATACATCGACCTTCATCATATTCGTCTGGTAGCCGGATTTCCATTGTTTCAAGATAGGGCATACTCTGGAGCAAGCAACTTATTACTGCAATCTCTTTGTAGTTATACTCGACTACGTCTACGCATATTTTCTTAAGGTTAACATGTGGAGAGGTGAGGCAAACAGGTATAGGATCTCTTGCCAACTCCTGCTTTGCATGGCCATGAACAAGTAACTTTACCAAGGGTTCCTTCCTCACATTGTTTAGAAAAGAAGTCTTTTATTTATATATATTCAAAATGCATGACCTTAAACTATCAACTTAAAAACTATGGAACTTGAGGTTAAGAAGTTTGTGTAAATACCTGTACAAACGAGCCCATTATATCCAACCACTCAAGATTTGGAAGCCTGTGAAGCAGGTTCAGTAGAGGAACATCCATCTCTTTTTTCCTTTCAAAGGGATGACCCAAGTATATGTTAAGTCCCTTCAAGGACCGGAGGTTGCCTACTATGTGAAGAAATCTACTTGCTGAAACATCTCCTGGACTCAGTTCTTCTACGTAATCTATATACAATTCCCTCAGAATACTGTTACAGTCCATTTTAAGTTTAAAGATGGCAGAAGAAAGCTCATAAAACCTTTCACCATTTACACTCAAATCCTCAAGCATGGAACCCAACATAATTTTAAGTTTGGGGCAGCTAACAGATAGAGATTTTACGCGTTCCACATTCAAATGTCTAATGGTGGGTGAAGAGATTACTACATTACCTAGCCAATCATCTACCATTATTTCAAGTCTTTGCAGAAGGGGGCAGAGCGAGATGAAGGAGACTAAAGACTCATCTGTCAATTGAACACCGTAGAGGTGACAAGCAATCAGGTGGGGAAATCCAACGAAATTAATTGGGATACTGGTGAGAACGTAGTCGCGCAGATCTAGTGTTACGAGATGCGAAAATGAAAATAGAGCAGGGGGTGGGGTTTCTTTTAAGGCACGGCGACGCTCATCAACACGCTCATAAACCGGCACGTAGCGGACAGACAGAGTGAGGTGTTGAACATTACACCGAGATGCATATCTTACCCATTTGCACACATTTTCATGAGAGAAGCACCGTTGGTTATGATCGAACCCGGTGTTGAAGAGGTGAAAGGCCTCCAGATTATGTGAATGCTTAAGCAAGATGTTGGAAATTATATCCTCAACTCTTGACACGAGGAGTGGGTCGAGAGAAGGGCAATCAGGCCCCAAAACAAGATCCGGTGAGAAAGAGAGTTCAGGCATCTGAGAATAGAGAAATCTCCACCTCTTGGAAAGAATAGAAGATTTGACAGCATCTTTTATTGGGATTTTTGATAGTATGAAAGAAAGAAGAGAATCAGGAAGTGTGTAGAATGCATCGTGGGCAGCCATGCTTGTGACATAAAATGCAAAACAAGAGATCGATGATCTGTAAAAATCCCTTTTGTTGCTTTGGGGTTTGTTATGATGGTTGATCAAGGCCCTTTTCCCTTTTGGGCTAAATTGTGTTAGCCTCAACTGATTACTAAATTTAATATATACAAAAAAATATATCCGTCAATTTGGTCAAAAGAGGGTTGAGTTTACCTCGTAGATGCTCCTTATGTAAAGAAGGGGAAGAAAATGTTTCTCATTTATTGGTGGAATATCCCTTCTCATAGGAAGTTTGGATCCTCCTACTCTCCTTGTTCAGGGTTACTTGGGTTTTCCCTAAAGACAAAAGGGATGCTGGAAAAATGCTGGGAAAATGGCATTCTTCTTTAAAAATATATCCTTATCTTTTGTGGTGTATTGCTTTGCCTAATGCTATCTAGGATTTATGGAAGGAGACGAATAATAGAATCTTCTATGATATGAAGTATTTAGTGAGTAAGGTGGTGATTAAAATGTGTTTAGTCATAAAGGAGAACTTTCTTATAGTTATTAAGAAAAAAATCTTATAACTCTTAAAATTAGATATATAAGGATGACTTGGAGATTATATCAACTTGGAAGGTTGACTTTAATATTTCAGTTATCTTCAATGATTCTAAATCCCAAATACATAATATTATTAGGAGTCCCCTTCCCCGCTAATTATCACAATCTAAACTTTCATAGAGCCTCAAAAGAAAATCCTAGCTTGATGGGTGTTTGAGGAGTGCTAAGACATGATAAAGGTAATTTGATTGTAACACTTTCAATTGATTTGAGAAATCAAATGAACCACTTTTCTAAAGCCATGGTAGTCTACAATACCTTAAAAGTAGCCCAACAAATTGTTGTTCAATCCTTAATCATTAAAGGGGATTCAATGAATAGAATAAAGTGTCTAAAGAAGAGAAATAAACCTAATTAGATGCTTGAAGGCTTGATAAAGGAATTAATTGGTACTATTGAAAACATAATAAATGTTAACAATATCCATATTTTTAGAGAAGCTAATAGAATATTTTTTTATTGTGAATTTGAGGGTATACTATCATGTTACCATTGGAGAATAATGACGTGTTCCCCTTGGAAGTCATTAAAATTAATAATGATGAGAATATAAATTATTAATGTTCAATATCAAGTTAGGATGGAAAGGATTTGGGCAATTGATCACATGAGAGGTTATATCAATTATAATGGTTCGATATGCTTTAAATATCTCTCTAGTAGCTTTTATTTGTTCTTCACATCAATGAGCATTGGTAAAAAGAGTATTGGTGTAATTTTGTAGGGTAGAGACATTGTTGGCATATTATGGGGTTGAGAAAATTTGATAAGGAATTTCAAACAATGGGATGTGATAGAAATCGTGTTGATCCTCTGAGTTGTAATATCATGAAGAAAAATCAAAGAGTTTGGAGTATTTTGATGAATGTGGGTTTAACTCCCTATTTGGAGAGACTTAATGGGCATGACACCCCACTAGCCATTGATTTTGTAAAAGGGTGGGACAATAGGCATGTCATGATTCGAGAGATAGACTATAAAGTTACAAGGAATTGTTGGATTAGGTTATAAGGCTCTCTTTGATGGGAGCATTTTTTAAAAGAGGTGAACTAGAGATGATAAAATTTCCATTTTCTTGAAGCACAGTGAAGAATTAAAAAATTGTATTCAAGACATGCTAGGAGTTTATTAAAGCCCCTATGGGATGAGTTTCTCTTTCTATCATGAGGTACATAACTATATAAAGAATATTTAAGTCTATGTATTGATATCTATTCATACTCTTGAAGCACTTTAGGCATAAAAATGGTCTCCTTTTCACTTGTTGTATTCCTTATATAATTCTACCAAGGAATATAAACATGCCCTAGGGATGATACACCTCCATTAGGGTTTAAAATTACTTATAATGAACTTTGTTAGAGTTAAGAATTCCAAGGTTCATTGTCAACATGTTAAAAGTAAAGAGGTGAAGATAAAAAGAATGGTCCAAAATACTCTAACTCTACTTCTAGGACACATGAAGACTCCATGGATGACACGTGGGAGGCTAAGGAGGAAGTGTATGCCACATATTCAAATACTAAGTATTCCTCATCTAAGGAGAGTAGTCCAGGATTACAAGATGAAAGGGTGGTGGAAAGTGATTGTAAGAGAATTGAGAGCTTAAAAGAGGGTAAAAGTAAGAAGAGAGACCCCATCAAGGGTCAATCCTAGGTTCCCAAGGCTTTAATTGACAATTCTAGGGAGGGTAAAACCCATGTTGCCAAGGCTATAAGTAAAAATTCTAAGAATAGAGGCATCAATATTTACGAAAACCCTAAGCTTTTGGAGGGTCCAAGTATTACGAGCAAATGTAAAACTAAGGATTTTCCAAAACCATATTATTGGTATAATCTTTCCTAGTATCCTTGATCCTTATCAACCCCTTTGTGAGGACTTTTCTTTATTAGAGTCTAACCCTTCTTCTTTATATGAATTATTTGATATAGTAAACCATGTGATCCAAAATTTAGATACCTTATAAGAAAATTTTGAAGCACAACACAACCTTGTCATATGGTTTTGTGTTGAAATTAATAGACTCAACATTAACTAATAAGGATGGAGAAAAAATGGTGTGGTAAAACTCAAATTCAGAAGGATTATGCTAAAATCTTCATGAACTAGAAAGTCATCCCTCAAGTTAAAAAATTGGTTAATGATTACAATGAGCAAAAGGTTAAAATTGAAACCTTGGGTGAAGAGTTTAAATAGGGCCAAGATAATCACAATAACAAATTGAGTTTGCTAGAAAAGGAAATAGAGACTATAAAGGACAACTTGAATAGGGTTATAGATATCAAAAAATGTACCATTCAAAGTAGCACGATTGGGATCAATAGCCTAACAAAGAAGATAAAAAATATTGATTAAGATTTAGAGGTTCCCATTTTTTAGGGTAAAGTTATGAAGGCAAGTCCCAATGTTGGAATGAATGGTAGTAAGAAAAGCATCTATGAGGAAGAACAAAGAGAGTTATTGGACATTATGGAGTTACATGATACTTTTTATAAATAGGAATTGGAAGCTACTAAAATACTAAAAACTTTGTAGGCATTTGGTCCTTGTTCTGGTGTTTTTTTTGTTCTTTTGAGAAACATGCTATTGTTTCATTATTTTTTGCTAATACATTGTTGGTTGTAAAGGTTTTTAGGGCCCCTTCAAAACCTATCTTTCCCCTTTTCATCAAAAATATAAATACAATGGAAGATAATTTAGCAATATGAAAGAAAATTTGACCAAAATAAGCTCCCTCTCTCTACAAGTAGCCCTTGGCCATAAATTTGGCCTTATATCTCTCTAACTATCTGATGAGCATGATTAATAGCTAGTTTTCTCTTGTTTATTCCATATCTTTTAAACACTTTAAGTTTTTTATTTCATATACATTCATGAACTTATGTACCTTTTATATCCTTTATGCAATCTAAACCAAACTTTGATGAGTGGAAATATGATTATGATATGTTGATATTTGCATGATGAATGAATGAATGTGAATGAATTTTAGTTTAAATCTATGTTTAATTCATGGTTGTTAATATTATGTATTATTTGGATGAGAACTAACTCCTTATAGCCAAAATAGCAACTCGTAGCAATTGAAGAACTCAACCCGCAACCAAAGAATTTCAAGTCAATAGCAGGGGAGATTCCAAAATGTTGGGCACATGACAGTTACAAAAAATGATGAAGTTGATCATTGGAGTGATCAATTGGGAGTCATAAGAACATTCAATAAGATTATGGAAGGATAAAGGAGTTTGTGGTGAACAAGGAAACTACCATGACTATTTGTGTAGAGCATGTCTCTACCATGTCGTTTAAGTAGAGTTGCAAACCTAGTCATCTTATTCTATCTATTTCAGTTATAGTTTTTATTGCAAAGACTTTGTCTCTCTCTATTTTGAAGGAGAGTGGACACTTTCATTTAATTTTAGTTTTTAGTCCTTATGCAAATAAACCTCCTCTCGAACCTATATAATTGGATTGGTGGTTGAGAAGCATATCTAGTTAGAATTATATGAGTTTTTTATATTTCCAGTATTGATTTCTAGCAAACAATATTACATTGTTAATCAGTTGTAATAGATATGAACTCATGAATGAAAGATCTGTGAGGATTTTTGTCATGTTTTGAGAATTGAGTTATGTATAATGAAGATGTTCCACTTTACCATTATGTTTAGTTGATTCAAGTAGCACATACTTGGTTTATCCCATGGGAACAACAACTTGAGAAAGGGCCACTAAAGGTATTTTTCACCCACCTTTAATTTATGTTGTTAGAATAAATATTGATATTATTGCATTCATTTCAATAGATTCTTCATTGCACACATGCAAATGATATCTTGTTTTATGATTCACCTATATTGAGTCTTTGAGTCGTCCTCCAAAGTAAGTCAAGTAGTTAGGAGTAAGAGTTAGCGTTTTTGATGAAGTTGTAGAGTTCAGGTTAGTAGTTATCAATTACAATGCTAAGTTGAAAGTACCTGCAACATCAGTAATAGGCTAAGTTATTTCCCTTATTTTATAGTTTATGCTTTATTTCACTTTCAATATTTACTATTTTCTTGCACATGTGTAAATCACCTATACTTGATGATATAGGTCGTGTAGAGTCTATGAATGCACATACAGTGCTAACATCATCAAAATCTTATGAATCCCTAGTTGATAATTAAATGAAGCCTTAGCAAGGGTTTAGTGGACTGTCCAACTAGGAACCCTTCCTCTGAATTGTGTGTCTGACACCAAGTTGACTAGACATAAGTTAGGTCTTACATTTTTGGCATCGTTGTCGAGGATGGTGCTACATTTAGGATTCTCCTATGTGATTTCAGAACTTTCATAGTTAGGATTTTTCTTTCAAGCATTAGGGTAATTAGGTTTTTATTATCAATATAAAAATATTTTACTAACAATGTGTAGGAGTTGTTGATTCAAAGAGTCACAAATCTTGTATGCAGAGGCAGTGAGATGCTCTGAGAATATCTTTTCCTTCAACACATGAAGCTTTAGAGGATACCGGTGATCATAGTGAACAAAGCAAGGGTATTCCTAAAGAAGAATCTTCCCTAATACCAATATCCATATTAGAAACATAGGAGACTTCCCACACATAAATCATCACCATGGGTGATGTTGCAATGGAAGACCCACCAAAGCATGTAACCTTTGAGTTCCCCATTGCCAACTAGGAGAGAGAAACTACACTGAAGAACATACCTCCTTCAACATTACCTGTCTTCTATGGGTTGGTCACTAAGGACCCAGATACATTCCTATTTGAGTTTGATGTGTTGTGCAGAATTTATGATTATACTACATATGCACATAGGCTCAAATTGTTTCCAACAATGGATTTAAAAAGAGATGTTCCAAATTGGAATTCTATGAAGACAAATTTTCTAGAGAAGTACCAAGACTACTGTAGAGGAATTGATAGAAAGAGAGATGAAATCTTTAGGATGTCACAAAAAGAGGATGAATCTTTGGAAGACTACATGGAAAGGTTCTAATTTTTCCTTAATAAATCCCACCAAAATAGACTCTCTAATGAGTCTTTAAAGTTGATATTCTTGAGGGGGATTAATGAGGATTGTATGGATGCATTTAACCTCATTGGGGCAAGAGATATTTCTCAAGCACCATTTGTGGAGATTTTTAAGTCATGCATGAACTATTCAAGGTTAGAGGATATAAGACATCTTCCATCAACAAACCATCCAATAGAGTATCTAGAGTTGAATTGAGTAATATTATGTCTAATAGGAAGGAGGACATTATCATCCATCTAGCTACACAACTAGATACCCTCCATATTAAAAATAAATAAGAAGAGGCAGAAGCAATTCTTGTAGAATACTATTCACATTATAGGCAAAGAAAAACTAACTACAAATACAAAAAGGTGGCAAGTATATCTGAAGATGAGCAAGGGGCATCAAACTTTCATGCATTGGAATGAGAAGATTGACAATTATTCTATATAGCTCAAAGGAAACCATGGAAGCCAAGGCAAGGTATGCATCAAGATCCTTTCAATTACAACGTGTAATTTCCTAGTAGCAATTCAAATCTTCCTAATTGGAATCCTCAATATTCTTGGTCCAATATACAAAACTAGCAATTGCCAATTCCTCAAACCAATTGGAATCAATAGCAACAAAATATGTGTCCACCATAAAACTACCAAGGATATAATCCTCAATGGCCATCTCAACTAAACCAATGGCAACCTCAGTGGCAAAGAGGCCAGCAATGACAAAACCAAAAAATGAATTACCAGTAGCCACAACAACAAGCCATTATACCAAACCCAACAAACCCGACACCACAACCACCTAGAGTACCTCAGTTGCCAGCCCAACCTGCACCTAACCCCAATAACATTCCTATTCAATAGGCTTACACTAATGAAGTTTTTCAATACCCCACTTATGGAGTAGAGGTGATTGGTATCCACCTCAAACCAGGGAAGAATTTGGTTGGCCCTTCATCTCCTCAAATTAATGAATTAATTGATGATCAACTCACAACAAAGACCTTGGAAAATCAACCTAAGGAGCTCAAGTCAAATCAAGTTAATCAAACCAAACCAAGTCTAGAGCCTCCATTCCCTAAAAGATTGACAGTTCAAAGGCATCAAACACAAGCTAAAATTGACTTGTTGGGATAACTTAAAGATGTTTGTATCAAAATACCTCTTATCCAAGCCATTAAAGAGGCTCCTATCTACAATTTAAAAATGTGAGGGAATTATTCCTTAAAAATATAGGAAGGAAGAGAAAAGATCCTTAAACTGTACATGTATTAGGACAACTTGCAAACATTATGTTGGGAAACATAACTATCCCCAAGTATGTAGACCTTGGGAGTCCTATAGTGGATGTAAAGATAAATGTCACCCTCATTAAAAACACCTTGATTGACTTGGGAGTAACCATTAATGTAATGATTAAAGAGACAATGAAGTCATTACAATTAACTGAACTCAGACCTACACCCATTGTTCTACAGTTGGTAGATAGGTCCACAGTTAAGCTTGAGGGTGTCATTGAGGACTTGGCACGATAACATTGGATTCATGGGAGTACCCTATAGATTTCATGGTCCTATAGCCAAAATATAATTTTGCATGCTACCCCCTCATATATGGGAAGACCATGGTTGGCAACAATAAATGCCTTCATAGGCTACAAATCTAGGAATATGATTATCTCTGATGGGAATGCATGACTAAGAAATTAGTCTTGTATCCACCAACCCAACCACATGCAAACCTAAAACAAACCATTTGTCCTACACTAGACGAGGATGTTCAATACTCCTTGTAAGACTTGATGAGCATTGAACACAATCCCTTGTTAGAACACCAAGATGGAGATGAATTGATAGTAAACATCATGCAAAATGACTATGGTAGGGACCCACAACATCATGAATGCTTGGAATGTTTGTAGGATCCTCTACAAATCATCATCCTTGTTAGTTCATCTGAGTCAATTTCCCAAATATTTCACAATTTGTTACCACACCAACGTATCCTAAACATAGAAGGACTTGAAATCTCATCTGTAACATGCCAACCCTTCACTAAAGTAAAAATTCCTAAGTTTTCATTGTACAAGTAAATAAACTATGTAACAAGCCATTGCAATAAAATTTATCTTTTCTTTATTTAGAATATATGAACAAGATACCATAAAAAAATAAAATAAAGATTCCATTTCATTATAATAACTTCACAAGTTACAATAATACAAAAATGCATACATTTACATATATAGCTCAAATGAACTTTAGAACAAATAACTTATAGATGGTCCAAGATCCTTCCTTTCAAATCTTGGTTCTTTTGTCACCTGCTATGGAGGAGAAGCATCACTCAATTGCTTTTCTGCCAACCACAAACTCATATGCAGTCCCCCACACATCTATCATTTGATAGATGGCCCTTCCCTTCGATGAAGAGATTGGTAGAGCAACCGAATAAAGACAACCAACTGAGCATAGTGTTGTGTCCTACATAACTAGAACTTATAAACCCACAATCTGGAACTAGCATGTAATACTAGATCACAGTGAATTGACAGTGGAGCCAGAGGCAGTCACACTACTTTGGCCAAAGTGTTCTCATTCAGTACTTTGAATGAAGGTCATCTATCACATACACTACTCAGGGCCGATTTGAATTAAGACCATCATAAACTCACATAGGTTCTTCCTTCAATGGATAATCTATCACCCCAGAGATAACCAATCACCATTTCTACAAACTTGGAATAAATCTACTTAAAAAAAGTAAATACACAGGCTCCCTCCCATACTGGATAAACAATCCTAGGAGTAAACACTAGCTATTCTAGTTAAGTAAATAATCTAGCTAAGAGTAACACATATGCCACTCATGTTCAATCATATCTTGTATTTAATAGCTTCTATTTCCTTTTCAAATCCATACTAGTTTCCCTAAATGCAAGTACTCATAATAGACAATTCAAAGCATTCATGGAGAACAATCTTTCAAAACTAAAATAATAAAGAAGAAATATCCTCATACTTGTTTTCGCTATCCAATCAAATAACTGCACATCGGTTTCCCACAACAACAACTAAATCAAACTCGATTCCTTCTACTATGTCACAATAACTCCTTTCTCTCAAGTTGATGATATACTTCTCTCAAAATATTAATTCCCTCACAAAGACTCTCAGCTCTCTCTCAAACAAACATAATATTGTAGCATTGAATTGTAGAGAAAAATACATAAAATACTGTGCATAAGCGTATGGGATGCATCCTCAACAAATGAGTTTTCCCTGCTATTTATACAACAATAATGGGACCTCACATCCTATAGATTAGGCATGAATATTGACAACAATTACCATGCACAACCTACTCACTCGACTTAGTAAAAAGGTGGCATAAATATAAGAACTTACTCAACTAATCACAACTATAGATCGACCTTATTGATTCACAACAATAAGAGACTTATTGAAATCAACACATGATTGATATGGTGCAATTTGAATTAATCAAACAATGGACATTTGCAAAAAATAGGTTTCCAAAGGTGGCACCAAGTAAATAATCTCTATCCAACAATTGGTGTGGTTTCTATCATATTTGAAATAGTCAATAAAAAATATGCAACACCAAGCTTGCATCGACTAAGTCTTTGGCATGAGTTGACTAATTACATTTATTAGTTTGACCACTTCAATGACTTGTTGTTCACAACTTAATATGCCTTTTATAGCTATTAATATATGCATAAAGACATAATGATAAGAGGTTTACCAAGTCAAAGAAGATTGCACTAAAGGCGTCGACTAAGTCTCCACCATATATCGACTTAATGTTGTGAATTAATTTGTAGAATACTCGCTTCTAAACGCGTGGGCAACAAGAGTAATACTCAACCTCTTAAAACATAGTCATAAGTAACATATAATCAGTCCCAATTACCCTTTTATACTCTTGAATTTTTTCAAACAACTCATTGCCTTGTCTATGCTATTGCTTACTATTATTCTTTCATATATTTCTTCCAAGCATCCATATCATAGAAAAGGCAGTGAATTGTTTGGAAAGATGCCTCTTTAAAAAGTGGTCTCATGGAATGCCATGACAAGCAAATGCAATTGGAAGTTGCTCCTACTTATTACTTATGCTATGTGAAGTAATTGCATCACTGCTTATGTTGACTTTCTAAACAACTATATTGTAGTTGAAATGTTGTCATCTATCAAAATCTAGTTATTAGTTATGGAATGTGAAGTAATGCTTTGAGTTTGAAAGATGTGCAATGCAATGTAATCAACGATATGAATATAAACTACACAAATCTATTAAGTACAATTCATTAGTTAAACTCTTTATTCTATTACCTGTGTGTAGGTTTTTCTAAATCCATTGGCACTGAGAGGTTCCCTCGAAACCTCCAATATTTTCCTATTCAACATCCAAAATCACATATTATAATACCATTCATAAAACAATACTATTAACATGTAATAAATTTATAATTGTTTACTAGTTACATACCTCGACGGTAGATGAAGTGGAGAAATAAGCGGGTGTAGGGCCGGTGTATCCAATATCAACATTGTGACCCTGAAATTTTATTAAAATCATAAAATTAAATTAGTTAATCTTGCATTTCAAAATTGAAATTTAATAAATTAAATTCAATGAACATGCTAACATTTACCCGAGAATCGATGCCATAGGCCTCATTCAAAATTTCAGCTTCCCTCACCATCTCCATAGCTGCAAATGTATCTTGCGTACTAGCTTCTTGAGTGTCGGTGGGGTCATATGAACAAGTCACCCCGCAAGCCTGACACAAATGGGATCAAAGCCCACCACTCGAAGACTCCCCTGGATGGCGCTGTAGTATAGGGCTGGCATGCTGGATGACACTCTGGGTCAAAGAGTTGATGTACTGCAAAGTCTCTGCCTCGTCACTCTCCTTCACAATGGAAGGGATAACAATGTGCTCATGAGGTGGCCTAGCGAGAGGTCATCTCACTTGCTGCCTAGGATCCTGATGTGCACTGGGTCTATCTTGAGCCGACCCCCCACCTCTCCCCTAGAAGTCCCTCATATCAAAATAATTCAAGATTTTGTTCAAGATGAACTCATAGTATAGTTTCCTCAGGAAATATTACGAGAATTCACAATTGTTGCATGGTGGGTAATCAAAAACCATGTACCACCTATCCCAAAAAAAGGCCTTAATCTGTTGGTGGTGCCACCAATGGATAGGAAACCTCTTCGCATTGAGGGTAAGATTTTCATTTGTGCGTGGGTCAGTGAATAATGAGCACAAATTTAATTTTGTAATTTTTAGATCTTTTACATCTTTATATGATAATTTATCCCGGTAATAATCCCTAGCTGCCTGCCTCCTATCTTGCCAACTAGTTAATTGTTTGTTGATTGAATCTACATGTTTTAACATTTCTTTGAGTGAAGTTGCAAGGGTCATGTTAG
Source organism: Sequoia sempervirens (assembly GCA_007258455.2). Classification (NCBI taxonomy): domain Eukaryota; kingdom Viridiplantae; phylum Streptophyta; class Pinopsida; order Cupressales; family Cupressaceae; genus Sequoia; species Sequoia sempervirens. The sequence goes on from VDFB02119089.1 coordinate 12,690, forward strand.
GTCTCAAAAACACTAGTTGGAAACCACAAGAGGTTGCCAAGCTCTTGATATGTTTTTGGCTAACGTACAAGGTCAAATGATGAGTTTGAACCTTCTAATCTTTAGGTTATGCCAAACCTAGGTTGGTTTACCTATGTGAATGAAGTAGATTTGAATTGTGCGTTTCTTCCCTAGGCAGTCTATCCACAATGGCAATTTGAAGTGGAGAGATGAAATCCTAATTTGGTATAGATTGTATAAGTAATCTTAAAGTAAAGATCAATATGTTTAGTTAATAGATGTAAAAAATAAAATGAATGGAACTAAATGATGGAATGTATGAGACCAGTGCCTTGTTGGGTATACAAAGTAAAGTGAAAGTCTAGGATGAGTGGATTATACTTGGTAGGAATTCTAACTGTTTGGCATTTCAATATTAGTCTATAACTTGTATAAACTTGCAAGAGTGTAATTACCAAGTTCTACTTAATGATCCAAATGATACTTCTAAATTATTGTGAATGACTGAAAGGATTTAATCTCTACTTGAAAGAACCAATTGATCATACCACACAAGTACAACAAATGTGTATTGATAAACTGAGTATATGCTTGATATATCAATTTAAATAATAGAGAAACATCAACTTTGGAGACGACCTGATAATATTTTCAATTAAGTCAACAAACAATTGATACTAGTATGACACCACAATATCAAAGATCTTCCATTAACTTCTTCAGAATCATGCTTGCAACATAGTCTTTTGAAACATCATGGAAAATTTTCTACTATCTATCTACCCTATTCGCCTATATCTGTTTTATTACTATGAAACAAATATATATATACATCAAAATTTTGATGGGACGTGTCCCTTTAGAAATGTATTTTGATAATAATAACAATTTGTTGGTGTAATTAAAAGTGTTGTACCTTGTCCTAGGTCATGATTACACCTTAGTTAAGTTTACTTAGTGACCACATAGGAGGTAGTTGGAGAATTTCCACTTTTGGTGGACTTATCATGTTATTAATTTATCACATCCACCTTTCATGGACACATCATGTGATTACCTCTCCACATTTTGTGGGTGATCCACCATTTGTGGTGATTATCACATTATCTCTTTTCCACTTTAGGTGGAGTGATAGATTTCCTTATTTGTCTCATGTCATAAGATTACGAGACTTGTCATAATATTATGCCCTTCTATGTTCTCACCTTGGCTATATAACCAAGGGGTCTCCTATGTACTTTAGCACAACACATTCTATTCTATTTGCATAATTGGAAGAATACAGTCTATTCTTGTCATATTATTTCTATCTCTCTCTTTTGTTTGTGCTTTCTATTAGGCCTCTAGATCTTGAGTGGCTACCTTCATAGCCAATTCTTACATGGTATCAAAGCTATTGGAGTGCCTTTGGATTGTCATTTTGGAGAGATTCTAGGAGGGTTCCATTTTTGGCCTTGTATTGTAGGTGCATTTTGGGAGCTTGTTGCATCAGATCTGAGCTCACCATTGCATATGGAGTGTCTGAGATAGTCAAATTTGCGTTTTGTTTCATCCTAGTTGGACATTGGAGGCCAAATTTGCATAGGTTTGAAGTTGGGTTTTGGCTGCCAGATCTAGGAGGTAGTTGATCTTTCAGAGTAGATTGGGTCAAAATTGACCCTACCATCGCATCCGGGAGCCCTAAAAACCTAAATATCGACTACCAATTCGTCAATTTTGGACACTTCAGTTGCAGGCTGAGGAAAAATTGTTTTGCCCAAGGGTCATACGAAACTCCCATATCAGTACAATTTTTCAATTTTCGCAATAAAATATTTCAGTTAAATATTTTCTACGATTTATTTGAAAATTTTGGGGCAAAATTTAGACGACATCGTTGTACTCATTGCCCTCTTCTAGTCGTCGGGCAGTATCATGGCAGCCTGGACAAGGTCACATCGGCCATTCAATATTCTGGGCCTATCATATATGTGCTTGGCGTATATCTCTCCATCGGTTGCAAATCATTTGGTGGCTTGTACAAAGGGTTTGTCGCTTATTCACATCGACTTTTACATTGCTTGGGGTTCGGCCATATCCACATCACATCGACATATTTGTCAGATGCATATTCCTCTGCCATCGGGGTCTGTTAATTGTAGGCTGGTTTCTTTCATCACCGACCAACTTACTTAAATCGACGGTTTGCATCTAGTTAACGACATTGGCAAGCACTATCTATAGAGGCAACAATTTCTACTGCACGGATCTGTAACCGTTAGCCCCGTCCGTATTTGTCAGAAGCTCGTTTTGTCAGGGAGTGTTTTCCCATGTACTGGCAATTCAAACCTACTTTCATTAATATTTTCTTTTCAAATATTAAAAAAGTCTAATTTAATTTCTTTCATGATGTAAATATAAATATAATATAGATTTATATTTTCATAATATATTTTTATTATATATTATATATAAAAAGAGGGTTTTATATATAATATAAATTATATATTAAAAAATAATATAAAAATGTTATATTAAAAATTATATTATATTTATATAATATATAATAAAATATACATTTTTAATATATATTATATAAATATAATATAATATAAATTTAAATATAATTATTTATACTACATTTCAATATATATTTTTTATTACATATCAAAACCCTCTTTTTATATATAATATATAATATATATTAAAAAATAATATAAAAAATGTTATATTAAAAATATATTAATAATTATATTATATTAAATAATATATATGTACATTTTTATTATATATTATATAAATATATAATTTTTAATATAATTATATATATTATTTTTTAATATATATTTATATAATATATAATAAAAATATATTATGAAAATATAAATCTATATTATATTTATATTTACACTATGAAAGAAATTAACTTAAGACTTTTTTGGCATTAGAAAAGAAAATATTAAAAAAATAGTAGGGTTTAAATTGACAGTACACATGAGGAGCTTTTGACAAATACAAGTGGGGCTTCTGACGGTTATGGATCCGTGCGGTATAAATTGTTGCATCTATAGACAGTGTCACATTGGCACATCATTGTTGGAGGCTTAATCCATCAGTTATTCGGTTAAATCATACCAGGTTTGCAGAATTCGTCCTATGTTTGGTAAAATCAGACTATCCTGCTACCGGCGGGCTCCTCTTGCAACATTGACGTCCATTCTAGTTGTCATACTTTGTGGTAAACCGCAGTCAAAACCGTCCTCATTTCTCCAAAGTTTGCAGATTGGTTTGTCGCCTTGGTAAAGATTTTGAATCGGTATTTTGTATCGGTTGACAAAGATTTATTGGGCTGACCTAACATTAAAAACATTGTTTATTAAAAAGCTTTGGCCGACTATTGAGGAAATTTCACGGGGTGGGGTGGCTCCTGGATGGCGTGGCCACCCCCACTCCACCCACTCACCACCAATGGTGGGGCAGTGCCTAAATTTTTTAAATCTTTGAATAAGGGTGGTCATATTGGCATTCAAGAGTGCAAATTTTGACCCCATTTAGTGTTTTTTTGCACTCAGTTAGTGTGAAAGGTCCACTTTTAGGCCTTTTTTTCATTTTTATAACTTTTGCTCCAGATGGAAAAATGTTGTAAACGAAATATCGTTAGAAAGGTGGTGATCTCAACTTTCCAGTGGTGCTGTTTTTTTTTGAGAATTTTTTGTTTGGTTGCATTTATTGCTCGTTAAAGTTAGAAGGTCTAGTTGCACTCCTGAGCTCATAACTTTTGCACCGTTCCTCCATTTTTCGTGATTCTTGCAGCATTGGAAAGGTCGTTTCGAGCTCTTCAGAGTTTCTCATGCACTTTTTCATATTGATCATGGTTGTAGTAGTTCTCCTCTTTGTAATGTTGTAAAAACACTAAAATAAAGTGCCACATTCTACTATTTCAGTGTACTCTATTGTACTGTATGCTTCTTTGGATTGATCTATACATCCACTGTTAGTTCCTATCTACTCAGTGAATGCAGCGACTGGTTACCCATGCATTTCAGTGAGATGGAATAAACACCATATAGACACTCCTATTTTGGAAGCACTCTACCTGTCTTCAAAAGTTCGGTTCTACATCTAGAGACTTGGTGCATGGCTCCAGTGAGACTTAGATTGTACCAATCTTCCATTGACGAGCATTCAAGTTGATGCTCACGTAGTTGTCTTCTTGGTCTTGACCTTATTCTTGTTGCATGGTGGATTCATCTACAGTTCTTCATCGACAGATTCTTTAGTTACTCTTGAGTTGACAGATTCAGCTTAGTCACCAGTTATGTGGCATCTTCTGCAGTTGTACTTGATTCTTTCTATCAGTGCTTGTCACAGTTTGGCATTTCTTTTGGAACAACATTTGGAGGACTCATCATCATCCTTGGTATGCTCTACATCAACCTTCACAATGTTCTACATTATCTCCTTCTTCAATCAATATTGGGGACTCTTGACATTGTGACATTTGAGCAGTGACTCTCCATTGGGGGGGTTGCATGGACTATCTTCATTCTCTTATGGGGGGGACTTTTTCCTCACACAAGGTTTTTTCCTTTCTCGAGCATGTTTTTTGTTTTATTTCATCTCTCTTTTGGGGGGGAGTTTTTTCCCATGTGGTTTTCTCCTTTTCTCCGCTTTATGAGAGATTGCATTGCCTTTGTACATGGGTACCTAACATGGCCTAATTGTCGGGACCCATCTTGCATTGTTTTCTTTTGTGTACATTCTCCCTAAGTTGCACTTAAGGGGGGGTGTTGGTGTAATTAAAAGTGTTGTACCTTGTCCTAGGTCATGATTACACCTTAGTTAAGTTTACTTCGGGACCACATAGGAGGTAGTTGGAGAATTTCCACTTTTGGTGGACTTATCATGTTATTAATTTATCATATCCACCTTTCATAGACACATCATGTGATTACCTCTCCACCTTTTTTGGGTGATCCACCATTTATGGTGATTATCACATTATCACTTTTCCACTTTAGGTGGAGTGATATCTTTACTCAGTTGTCTCATGTCATAAGATTATGAGACTTGTCATAATCTTATGCCCTTCTATGTTCTCACCTTGGCTATATAACCAAGGGGTCTCCTATGCACTTTAGCACAACACATTCTATTCTATTTGCATCATTGGCAGAATACAGTCTATTCTTGTCATATTATTTCTATCTCTCTTTTGCTTGTGCTTTCTATTAGGCCTCTAGATCTTGGGTGGCTACCTTCATAGCCAATTCTTACACAATTAAAAATAATTAAAACAAGCAATTAGGCTCTATTTATCAACAAATGAACTTCTGATAAATGATCCAAATAATCTTGTCACTCATGAGTGTCGACATCTCCTAATGCATTTCTGATTGATATCTCCATTTTCGCCATCTTCTCATTTTGTTCGCAAGCCTCATCCAATTTTGAGTCTTTTCCTGTAGCTATTTCCAGAATCTTTTGTAGCATTAACTCACATTCCTCAATCCACTTGGCCTTTTCTTTCATTTTTCCTCCATCTTCAAATAATGTTGGTAATCCCTTTTTCGTGGCATCAATTAGTCCTTTTGCATCCTCCTGTAATTCCTCATGGAAGTCTCTATGTTTCCTTATGATTTGGTTAGTAGTATCAATAGCCACATTATCAAGAATATCCCTCTTATTAACTTCTTGGAAATTTTCTTGGATTCTACCATCAATTCTCTTATGCTCATGCTCTGCAATATAATTCTTTGAATGTGTCCCCCAAAGCTTGTTCAACCAAGTCATCAAGCTAGCCTGCCTCTTTCTGATTACTGCAACAAGTGCATCATATTTACCCTGAGAATATGCATTTGATCCCTCCCATTGGTACTTTGTTTGAGAGCTCTCCCCATGAGTTAGCAGCCTGGTGGATCCCAATGTGATCCCCATCATGCCTTTTAGGTGATCATTTTCTCTAAGTATTCTTTCATTATTCATCTTATACATTTCCTTCTCCTTGATTAACATTTGGATTTGGGCCTTACTCAATTTGGAAACATTAATGCCAATCTCAGTTGTCTCCATAGGATCAACTTCTCCAACCTTCAATGTCATGACATGCCCAAAAGCTTTTTCAGTATCAATAACAACATATTTTTTATGTGGCAAATACATGGCCCATATCATAAGTGAACCTTCATCAGGGTTATATTTAGATCCTGTATATACCTCTGTTACTCCTTTTGGGCTAAGCTTATGTATGGCATTATTATTCTTTAGAAAAATATCAAAAACCAAAGTAGAATTCAAATCTAACCCTTGGAAAATCATCACACCTGCATCTTCCAACAGTTTTCTTCCCTTCTCAGGGGTCATGTCTTCCATTTCTCTTTCCATACTTGACTTTAAACTATTCAATAATTGTCCTTCATTACTCGGTGTTATACTTTAAACTAATTCCCTTATTGATTTTCCTTTTTGTTTGTATAAGAAAGCCTTGAATTCTGAAGACTTCACAAATTCATCATCAACCACAAATGACCTATATTCCATTAGCCTTGTATCTATTTCTGAACCTTCTTCAGTATCTGGTTCTCTAGGAGGAAACTTGTAATGCTGAGTTTTTAGTCTGGAGATTTTGTCAGCTGGACTTTGAGGCTCATCATCACCAGATGTCTCCTATCCAGAAGATAACAACTCTGCATCTTGTATTCCTTTCATTTGTCGTGCCAATCCCCTATTGTACTCATTAACTACCCTTTCTGATTCTTCCTCCAAATTTCTGATTAAATCATCATATTGATAGGGTACATGATTATACTTGCCTAAATTCATTTTATGCCTAGCAAAATTAATTTACCCCTCTGGATCAAAACCCTTTCGTGGTGCAAATATCTTTAGATTATATTGCAACAGTTTATCAAGAATCATATCATACCCATCTTTTGACATCATAGTGAAATCACCAAAGCACAATGTGCTTGGCATGAATGCTTGTTTTCCAAAAGAACTTAAATTCATGACACTTGAATAATCCATCTGCCTAACAATCTCCAAGTAAGCAATTCTGTTAGGCACCATTTTGGGCAAGATAAAAGGTGTATCTTCAAAACCATATACTCTAATCATAGTTGCATCTTCGAGACAATACCAATCTCCCCAATTGTGGTTAATAGGCCCATTGAAGTCTTTGGGTCTGAGAAATCTATTTATCTCATCAAATAATGAATATTCACAAGGATGATTAAAGAATCTATACAATGGTTTCACAAAGTACTCCTCAAAATGTACAAAACTAGAGTTGGAAAACCTGCTATCCCAAATAGAAGTCCATAGATGAATTGGTAATAATTTACCTTCCTTGTCAAACTGTGAAATTCTTAACTTCTAAGGCCACATCCCCAATTCTTGTCCATAATACAGTATCATATGCATAAAAACTAAATAATTCTTGAAATGTAAAACATGAGATTCATTTTTTATTTCCATCAACCTTGAGTCAAGTCCTTTGAAGATGTATGAGGCATACTCAAAGGGTCTAGAATTATGACATCGAACATCTGTTGCAATCACCATTGGCACGATTGACATATACTCAGGGGCCTCCATCCCTAACACCTGGCATGCTGAGAAGTATGTATATTTCATGTAGGGCTCGAACAAATCAATATGAAATGGGAGCCCATCATTGTCCTCCAGTGGGACCGAATTTCCATCCCTCTTAGGTCTGTGCAATGGTAGTCTCCAACCCTTATATATGGTGTCCATCCTCTAGAACTCTCTCTCCAATTCTTCATGTACAATTTTTTCATCACATGTCCCTTCCAGGTTAAAAACTTCACATATCGCAGCTTCCGACACATGTATGAATGGCTTTCCTGATGGATCACAAATGACTTTGAGCCTTGGGTTATAGTGGGAAGTTAAGAGTTTCATCAATTCTACATCCACAAATACATTCGGGAAGGCAAACTTTCCTAGGTTGAAATTCCAAGGATTACATACTGGCTCAAACCAATTCCTCCGATGGTAGTGAAAAGTGAACAACTCATATCCCCTAATTGAGGTCCATACATCCCCATTGTGTTTACATTTATCCTCAAGTTTCTCTACCTCTGCCCTAAGCTGCATAGAGTGCCTAGCTTTAGTTCCTGAGTTGGGCAACTGATCAATAAGATCTTGATTTAGTTTCATCTCAGCTACCTTTGGCTCATTCCCAGTCTCAATCTTTTCCTTTTTTCCTTTAGGATGACTGCTCTCACCCTGCCTCTTAGCTTTTGATTTTCTTGAGCTTGCACTTTCCATTTTATTTTCTTAAAATTACAGAATTGAAAATGTAATTGCAAAGAACTCACAAGCTTTATTTGAAGATCTTCGGCTGCAAAATCCTCTGGCCCTTCATTCGCTCTCCCGTTTCTCTTGTTGCCAATTTTGCAAAATCTCCTTCAATTATTCTTCTTCGACTCAAGGAATTATCTATGCATTGTGTATTCGTGTCACCATTAATGTTCTAGCTTTGAGCACGAGCGTAGCAGTTTTTTCAAAATTCCCATTGTCAAATCAAATGATTATAGCGGCATGACAATTTAAAACTCTGGTCGATCCTTACGTTTTAGTCAAGCCAAACGTTCATTGAACACACTGTTGGTTGGGGAGACAACACATCATTCTCACCGATATCAAATAGTTAATCTTTCAGATCCATACCACCTTCGAAAATGACATAGATACAATAGGTGTCACCAAGTATCACTCCGATGAACCTTTCAATCCATTTGTATCTTTATTGGCAAGAGAACAAGTATTGCTAAAAGATTTGTAAGTTTCTCCGACATTACAAGTCTCCCCGATGTACATTTCTTTCCTTTTAAGTAAGTCGGCAAGAATCTCTTTGATGTAACTCCCATCGACGTGGCATAGAGAGTCGAGAAGACATTTTAGACTTGTTCCGATGGCACATGTCTTCCTGATATACTTCTTCTCGCTTCATCGGTGAGACAGAATGGTTATCTCACCGATGACATTTCGTCGGCGTGACATGTATGCTCGAGCTGACTTGTAGATCTCACTCTGATAGTGTTTGTCTTGTTGATGAATTTCTTCATTGATGAGACCGTGAGTTGTATCCTCCCAACATGTACCCTCCCAAGTAATTTGATCGATGTGACAATCTTGACCTTTCGCTGATATGCCCAAAACACTTGTATTGGAATGTAATAGCTTATGGGTTGGAGAGACCTGCACTTACTCATGCCGATGTGGATTATTTACTCAGATGCTCTTGCTCAGAGGGATTTTAAGGTATCTGAAGGTCAAATCTGATATGATCACTAGTAATTATGATATGTAGAGAAGATTATATCAATTTTACACTCAAGATGTGGCTTTCTTTGGGAAATTTATGAGTGTAAATCACTATAAAATTTTGAAAATTTTATAGTTCCAACAGGTCATTCTTTCCATGGTTGAACTGTTTGGATTGTTCAACCTTGTGATTAACTCCTCAATTTGTTTTTTATTGTTTTCAATTTCACTCATTAAGTTTTGCTAAGTGCCAGGAGGATGTTGAGGGATTGGTGGAGGAGATTGTTGTTGTGGTTGTTCAACTTGAGGATTTTGTTGATGTTGTTGTTATTGTGCTTGTTGAGGATTTTGAGGGTTTGCAGGTTCATTAACATCTCCTAAAAATTCAAAAAATAAATATAAAAAACAACCTAAAACTAACAAATTTACAACAAAAAACAAACAATCCTTACCTCTTAGACCTCCTCGTCAACATGGCAACATCCTGACGACGGAACAACAACAATTTGACGAAAGAAATTGCTAGATGGATCCTCCCAAAACACGAGCGCAGAAATGAAGGGTTTTGGCTATGGGTAGAAAAAAATAGTCACATGAAAATGATTTCGAATTCCTTTTGTTTTACTTTTACTACCTCATAACGCGAGCACGTTATAACGTGCTCGCATTATGAGTTTTCAAAACTTTTTTTAAAATTTGGCCACAAATTGGCCCCCCATCTTTTTGCACCCGCCCTATATATATTATTGATAGAGTGTAACGTTTGAATAAAGCACTGATTATAAATAAAGTGCTAATATTTTTAAATACCAAGCACATACTATATAGTATATACTGCACATTTCATATAGTGTTGGTGCAACAATGAAGCTCCATGCTAAAGACATTTATTAAGAATTACTATGCTTGCAAATGAAATGCAATATATATTAGAAGGCACATGGGAAGGATATAAGACTCAGTCAAGAGTATTGAAAGATATTTGAAATGCATTTAAATGCTTTGACTTGGTCATAAATCTGAAAACACCAAAAGCACGTAAAAGGTTTATGTGGTGCCAAATTATGAATAATTGCATTGCATTAGAAGTCTATTTTGTGAGCTTTGTCCAGCGATGGAAACCAAAGTAAAATGGAGAATAAGTCAAGTAGAAGTTGCATGAATAGAGTCAACCTGTTTGATCATTCACCTTGCATATCTGAAATGCATTCTTGTTGTCTTTGAATAAAGCGACCTGGTGTTCTATTTTGCTAAGTATTAAGTTTTAATGCTACCACCCACTAAGATTATTTGTTGAGTCAATCTTAAAAGATGAGAAGTGTCATTTATCATAGTTTTTTGTAGGCAACAAAGTCTCATATTTTTGTATAAATAAGGGAGAAGATTTACTCATTTGTGTTAGGGTTAGAAAGATAGATATCTAACAATTAAATGCAGATTTAAGTAATAAACAGAGAAACTAAAAACACATAGAATAAATTATAACACAGAATTTAACGTGGTTCACCCAATCTGAGCTACATCCACCAAACCGCAGCCATCCAATGATTTTATTATCCAGTACAAAAACCTATTACAATCTTGCGAATAATCGCGTTTTTCATTATCCTGTAACACCCATCCGAACCCCTTTTTATCAAGCTTAGAAGCTTCTAGATTTTGGGTTCTACAAAATTGGATTTTTCTTTTTTCGTTGATTTTTCCCTTTTACGGTGATGACGCGAAAAAGTAGGAGGAAAATTTTTCTTGGGGGCTGCCACCCCCGAACCCCCGCCTAGGGCCTAGCCCGGCCCCGGACCCCGACAAGGATACATGTCGGGGTGTACAGTATATCATGGGCTATACAGTATAGCATGATCAGTCGCCACATACCAACATTTTGGACACACAATTCACTTGCATTCTGCTACCTTTATCTGAGATATTATTGTTTTGAGCTGAGAGTTTGTTTGTGAGGAAATTTGGGAGAATTATTGTGAGAATTTATGTGAGTGGGTTTGGAGAGTTGTTGAAGAGTCTTGAAACAGACCTTGGAGGGGATTGAGCTTGAAAGTCAGTTTTTTTCAATTGGATTTAGCATTTAACATGCATGTTAATTCTACTCTCTTATGTTATATATGCTTTGGAAAGATTGAGTGTTTATGTTTGACTTATGTGGTAAAATGCATTGATTTGCTAGAATAGCGAGAGGTTATGTTTACTTCTATAGAATTTAAATAATCTTATTACACTCAATTCTTGTGAACCTTATTTGAGTGTTTGTACATACTCTATATTAAAGAGTGAATGCGTTCATTAGTATTATATACTAGGGAAAGAAGAAGCTTAGAGTAGCTTGTGAAATATTTGTTTCAAGTTATCTATGTAATCCAAACTATAGGGAGTTCATAGGTTACCCTTGGGATTAGATTATCCAACGAAGGAAATAGCTTATGTGTAGTGTTTACTTGGTAGGAATGTTATAGTGTTATAAAGGGAATAGGTTGTTCTTGGGGTTAAAGATTACCCAAAGGAGGGAATTACCTATGCATAGTATATGAATGGTCAAAAACCAAATCAAGCTAAGGGTAGTGGGTGAAGAGATGAAATTTTTATATATGAAACTTGGCCAAAGTAGTGTAAGTCTAGCCACTATTACACTATTAGTTCACTATGATCCAATATAGCATACTAGGCTGAGAATTTCCATATAGATAGGTAGTAGCCACTATATTGAAGTCTAAATATGTAGGACACAACACTAAGTTCAAGAAGGCTATTTTTATGGGGTTATCCAACCAATCTCTTTGTCGAAGGGTAGGGCCATCTTACCATATTTGGTAGATGTGCGAGGGACCGCATTAAGTCTATGATTGGCAGAAAAATGCTTAAGTGATGCTTCTCCTCATCAGTTGGAAACCAAGATTTGAGAGGGACTACCTGTACCATTCATATCTATTGCTTATGAATCTCAACTAAGCTATATATGTATGATTGTATTCCATCTTTGGAAATTTGTAAAATGTAAATGTTTATATTGACAATGAAATCAATACATGGAACATTGTTATGAAAAATATGCTCTTTATTCTCTTTTTAGAAAGAATTTTTTTTATTGCTCTGAGTTTTGAACATAGTTTATTTACTTGAGGCTAAAACATTCAGAATTTACTTTCGTAGAACAATTGGCATGTTACAATAACACATAAGATAGTGTTCATGCAGAGGAACCTTTTCGAGAAAAAAATCCACCAAGAAGAGAGGTCCAAATATGTGTTATCTTCAAAATAGAGATTACATATACTAATTTCCTTCTCCTCTTCATTCTTAAATCTTTAAGCCACTATATAAACAAAAATTTCTTACTTGTTAATTGCCTTGCCTTAGTACCACTTTAAGCCCTACTTATATAGAATTTTTACCCCCTAAATGGGTCTTCCAAGTTGGTTATAATTTACCAACACCCCTCCTTGAATAAACCAATCATTAGTGGCATATGGTAATGTAGGTTTCAACCATTTCACTCACCTACCTGGTTTGGAGACCTAGTTGTTGTTAGTTTCTAGGTTATTATTGTTTATAACCACAAGATGTTTTAAATCTAATAATAGCCACACAAGGTGAAAAAATGACCTCATATCAACCTCATGGGAATTTGGGCACCCCAAACCACCATAACCTCCAAGATTATCTTCAAGTAAATAGTAACTTACTTTTGGTAAAAATTTAGTTACCAAGCCTCCATAAAAATTAATTATTATTACTTGATGGTGAAAAACAGTTATTGTTGATGGTGAATCCCTCATTCCTTATAAATGATTTACAAACAACATTAGGAGTTACTAAATATATAGGATTTACAAGGCTGATGGAACCTTAATCCTAACATTCTTCTAACAATCTAAATTCATATAACATAGTAAATACTTTGGTTTTTAACCTTGAAGTAAATACAAGCATTTCTTTAAAAGTAGGGAAGTAAATTTTCTTTTTCTTTTCTAACATCATTTATTGCACTTCCATAATTGAAAACATAAAACATTTCACATTTGAAATAACATTACTTTTCAACTTGTAAAAGAAATACATCTTTCCAATTATAAATACACCGTACGAAATTTGGTGAGAAAAATAGCTACCAAATTCCATAATTTCTATATTGCAAAAATATCTGTATATATATGCTCATATATATATTCAGTTGTTCTTTAACATATAATGAACAAATATATATACATATATAAATGGATAAAATATTTCTGTATATATATGCTCATATATATATTCAGTTGTTCTTTAACATATAATGAACAAATATATATGCATATATAAATGGATAAAATATTTATAACCTAACTATATAGAAATGAACAAATATATATATGAGTGAATTTATAGGAGGAATAAGAGTGAAAACATGCCTGTGATAGTTCTGTGCTTCTACACTTATAAATCTCTTCCCAATCTCGGTTCCAGAGATTAGTCCGTTTATGCTATAGATAAATTTTGCATATGAAATGGTTGATAGGATATCATAAAATTCACTGCCAGCAATTCACCGCAAGAAAATTTACCACCAGTAATTCATCGCATAAATTATTGATGGTGAATTTTTCTTGTGGTGAATTTGTCATGGCGATGAATTTTCTTACAGTGAATTGCTATGGTGAATTTTTTGACAGTGAAATTTCCTAAAACTGATTATTTAACTCCACCTGTAATTAGTTAACAAAAAAACTCTATTCTTCCATACTCCCAGCCAAGAATAAGAGTTAAAGTTTCAAATACAAAGCTCCGTCCACTCCTTTTCCTAGTCGTTACTCCTTCCAAATATTAACAACAAAATATTTTCAACGTTGCTGCTATTCTTTCCAGATTTGTTTGCACAAAAAAAAGCTTCAGATCAATAATGATAAAAACCACACTCTTAGTCCCGCCACTTACCCACAACTGCTATCTCCAAACCAGAGAATAAAACCTCTAAAACTATATCACAAAAGGAAAAGAAGTTCCCTCCCTCAATGCACATGAAGAAAGTAAAACAAAAACTCCCTTCCAAGACTCACGCGCAACTTGCAAAACCTAGTGAAGGAATGAGCAATTGAAAACTGATTTAATTGCCACAGCTTCTTAGTGGCTTTTAATTGCATTAATTATACAGTTTTAACTGCCACATAAGTGGCTTTACAATAGTTTATGGCTGCACCTAAAATGGCTCTCAGCCTTGGAGTCCACTATGGTTTTATTGCTATGAAAAATGCTTCAAAAAAGGACTTAAAACTGCCATGAAGTTTAAGTTAAATAACATTTTAAATTAACAGTTTGAAAAGCCTTTTTAATAGCTAACAAAAGCTGCCTCTATGTGGCTATGATTTTGGCTTAAATGCCAAACTTAAATACCATAAACTAAGCCTTCGATAGAGCCTTTGTTGCCTCTCAAAGTGATTTTATAAAAGGCATATTTAAATTACAAAATTCATGCTATTTATTAAATAAAAATATCATATATTTTATAATATATATTCATATATACACACACATATATACACACACATATATAATAGAATTATCTATCATATATACATATGTATATATGTATTTTTATCTCATATATATATATATATTCATATATATTATATATTAAATTTTCAAACTTACAATTCAATAAAATCGACTTATCTCATTGAAATAACAAGATCATTTAATTGATCAACATCAACAACATAAAACGATAAACATTTTAATGTTAAACACTTTATTATTTTTATTTATGACAAGGAAAACCATAACTCGATGACTATGATAGACTTAACCTAATGACTTGGTTTGACAACTCAATTTAACTTTACACTCAAAATGACTTGAAGATAGGTTTAAATTAGACCTACGTAAGTGTGTGGAAACTCAAATGGCAATACCTATTTTTTCGAAGTCTGTTCTCCTCTCCCGGGTGATACTCTGCCTCTCCCTTGGGGGCAAGAAATAGTCATGCATTTCACGTAGAAAAAAATTCACGTAGTTAACCATTAAAAATCATGACCTAATCATCATATTGATTAAATAACATATAATCATTAAAATGCAAATACATCTCTTTGTATATAATTTCATCAAAATGTTAAATATCATAATGACATCATCATGTAGAAAATTATATTTTTACGTAAAAGTTAAAAGTAATTTGGTAAAGGAAAAATGAGGTGTAACAATTCTCTCACTTGACATCATATATTATAAATACATCCAGAGGAATACATAAGTCAACTATGTACTAGGAACAAGGCCCATGGCCTCCTTGCACCATGTAAAATTTTCTATGCTCACAAGTTTAGTAAGTGAATTTAAAAAATTCTCCTAAGTGTCAATCTTTTTCATCTTGATTTATCCATGAACAATCATTTCACAAAAAAATGGTATCGTACATCCACATACTTAGTTTGTGCTTGATACATAGGATTCTTAGCCAAAAGAATTGTACTCTAGCTATCACAACCAATCTAAATAATATTGTAATGAAAAAAATACATGTACACAATCTTTGTAAACAAATTGCCTCTTTAGAGAGATGGCTAGTATCCATATACTCTACTTCAATAGTGGATAAGAAAATAATGGGCTTCCTTTTACTCATCCAACTCACTACTCCTTTAAACACAATAATATTATACCCACTAGTGGACCTTTGACTGTTCAAGTCACATGCTCAATCTGCATCAACAAAACCTTATATTTCTAATGTCTTAACCATTTTTTTAGTATTGAAATAAACCAAACAATAAACAAAATTACCACACAAATATCTTAACACCCTTTTCAAATAATTCCAATATTCTCTACTAGGGTTAGACACAAACCTTCTCAAAAATACCATTGCTTGGGCAATATTTTCAATATTTTAACCATACTATTAATACTGAAATAAATCAAACAATTATCAGAAGTACCATGAAAATATCCTAACACCCTTTTCACATAATTCTAATATTCTCTAGACTAAGGTTAGAAATGAGCCTCCTCAAAATTTGCATTGCTTGGGAAATATTTGGCTTAGTGCAAACCATTGGATACTTTAAACTTCTTACAACGCTAACATAGGACACATTAGATATTGTAGACATGTAAAATTGACTTAACACCTATCACAACTCGAAATGACTCCGAATCAACTCAGAACGACTCTAAATCAACTTAGAACGTCTTGAAATGACTTTGAATCAACTCAGAATGATTTTGAATCAACTTAGAACGTCTCAAAATGACTTTGAATCAACTCGGAACATCTCGAAACAACTTCAAATCAAATTGGAATGACTCTGAATAAACTCAGAATGTCTCGAAACGACTCTAAATCAACTCAGAATGACTCTGAATCAACTTAGAACGTCTCAAAACAATTCTGAATCAACTCAGAACATCTCAGAATGACTTTGAATCAACTCATAACGTCTCAGAACGACTCTAAATCAACCCGAAACATCTCAGAATCAACTCGGAATGACTCTGAATCAACTCGGAACACCTCGGCATCAAACAACATCTCACAACTCATCAAATGACATCTGAAACCCTAAATTCCTCTATTAATTGAATAATACAACATTATTTAATTAATCCACTTTTTCATCATTCTCGACAAATTAAATAAATACTGTTTACGTAATAAACTCTTGAAAACCCTAATTCTACTATTAATCGAATAATACAACACTATTTGATTAATTCACGTTTCATCATTTCAACCAATTAAATAAATTACATTTATTTAATAAAGTCCTAATGTAATCTTATTTCGTCCTGATTAGTCAAACAACACCAATAATTTGATTACGTCACTAATTCACCTTATTCCTCAAAGTTGATTAAATTATTAAATCATAATAATTTAACTATCACACTTTCCCTCCAAAATTTGAATAATTAAATCAAACTATTCAAATTATCAAAAATCAAATCAAACACAAAAAGGAATTAATTAATTAATTAAATAAATTAATATTCCTCACCCACTTTTTGATTGAGAAAATCATGGATTGCTAACTAAGCAATCTAATTTTTCTAACTCAACCATCTAATTCCTAACTAAACCCTAACTGATCAATCAATTGCTAACTGATCAATCAATTGCTGACTGATCAATCTAAAACCCTAACTAGCCAATCTATTCTTCAATCACCCTAATTGTGCAGTCAACTTTGCACAATCTTCTCATGTCTAAATCCTCTCAACACATGTTGACTGTTGATCTGGATTTTCTCCAATGCGATCTTGACTGTTGATTGAAAATCTCATTTCCTATATAACAAACCTCTTTCCTCACAAATATGGATCAAAATTTCAACTTACCTTATGAAACAAAGTTCTATCAAGATCACCATTGATAGAGCTTCCTCATTTCTTCAAACACAAGCATCGTTCATCAAGCTTTTGCACACAAACAATGGAGGCTTTGCAGTGATACGAACAACCCAACATCATGCAAATAAACTCCAACATAGGATGGTAAACTCTTATTTTGTTTGTTTGAATTCGTTTTTAATATCTTAGGATCTCATTTCATTCAAATATCTTAGATTTGTACATTTCATGAGTGATGGAATAAGATAGATTAACTGTTTTGAATTAGATAGTTTCTGATTTCAATCTTACATTTGATCGTTGCCTTCACATTTTCCTAGTGGATTCCTTCCCCCTCACACATTATGGCATGCTCGGTGGGACCTAGTTCCTCCTTACTAACATTTTTATGAGCAAATTTGAAGTCACAGAATTCTGGGAGCCTTCTGGAGACGTTTCACGAACTGCCCAACAAAAGCTCACTTTTGATTGTCAAGAATTATGAACTTTTGCCACAAGAAGCTCGCCTTTTCCATGGGAATTTCACCTTTGCACTAAGAACAACGCTTTTTCTCCAAAAAATACGCTTTTGAAGATTTATGGGTTTGCACCTGTACGAAAAATCTAAGCTTTTGTCTGATTTCTGAGCATTTGCAAAATTTCTTCTGAGCTTTTGAGATTTTTTTAGCATTTGCTCTGGAAGACAAGTGCACGGATCCTTCACTATTGTAATGAACCTCCTTGCTAACATTTTGTTTTTTTTGCAGGAATTAATGGATTTTTATGTAAGATTTTGAACATACTGACTTGTTTTGTGCAGAGAAGACGATCGGTCCAAGATCTTTGGAGCCACAAATATTTTTTTTTATTAACTTAGGAACTTTATTTTGGTGCATTAAAATGAACAACAATTCTCACATTTGATTTGGTGTTGCTAAAATGAACCATTTTTAAGTTTTCTAAGTAGGAACTTCCTTTTCTTGCTCTAAAATGAACAATTACAACTCTCACATTTTGATTTTGGTGCTATTTAAAATGATTTTTTAAAAAGTTTTTCTAAAGTAGGAACTTCCGTTTGGTGCTCTAAAATGAACAACAACAACTCTCACACTTGATTTGGTGTTGTTAAAATAAACCATTTTGAAGCTTTCTAAAGGAGAAACTCTCTTTTGGTGCTCATAAAAAGAACATAAAAAACTTCAATTTTGGGCTCTAAAAATGAACACATTTCATGTTTTCATAATTAGTAACCTTTAAATTTGGTGCATAAAAAGAGCACAAACGTTTTTCATTTTTTTGACGCACGTACAATTTACATTTGTTGACTAGTTAAGACCAGGCCTGATTTTCTTACAAAAACTTCAATTTTGAGGCTTAAAATGAACAAAATGTTTTTTCTATTTTCACACCATTGCTATCTTAACTACTTGATGTCTTGAAAACTTCAATTGGTTTAAAAATAAAAAAAACATTTCATTTATGTTACTTACATATTCTTGGGGATAACACTGCTCCAAGTGTTTAAAATGAATCAATTTGCTTTGAATTGTATGTCGCACATTCATTGATTAGCAAGCTAAAGTGTTTTGTCTTCTCCCCTCGCACCATTTTGGAAATCTTGGATGAGCGAAGAACATTTTTGAGCTTCGCATTTGTTTTTTAAATTTTACCTTAGAGAGGGGGCTTGCTTTGAGACACATCTCGCACTGGAGAACTCATTGCAAGGTCTCAAAGCACGTTTACTGGCGGGCTATATCAAAGGTTGCAAAATCATAAGAAAGTAGCTTCAATCCATGTTGAAAATAGACTGCACCTAATCCCATGCCTTAAGTGGAATGATAACGGTTAAAGAGCCTTAAGCGGCCAACGGGTGAGTGTCAGATTTCCACGTTCATAGTTACACTAAGAGCCAATTGTTTTAGAAGCCATCCATTTACCCAAAAGAGTATTTTAAGGTAGTGCATTGGAATAGCATCATTCCAAGAAGTTACTTACCATGTCTGGTTTTTGGTTGAAGCAATAAAGAAAATAGGGAAGAGACTCTTTTGCTTGGCGTGTCAAGATGGTACATTTCCTTGACATAGCCTATTTGTCCATTCCATCTTCTCGGATTAATCATCTTGGGGATGATTGGTAGGCCTACTAAGAAATACGTACCCACTTGAGCTTAGGATTGTAAAGTGCTTGTTAATGTTAAACTTTCCCAATTACATTAAAAAACAATTGTGACATCAAATTCTATGTTTGACTTAAAGAAAAAGAACACATCAAAACAAACATTGAATAAATTGGTCAAATAAAAAACTCTTTGAGTTAGTGTATACTTGTGAAAGAAGCCTTATGATTTTCACTCCTTGAAAGGATTTATCCTTAAAGGTTTTCGAACATTGTGGCTTTTATTTCAGGTTACCTTAATCATAGTAAACATTAGGTAAATTGTGGCTTGGGTGTTGTGATTTAACAACTTGAGCTATAGACATTCAAGTCACATAAAGTCCATGCTTTTGAGTCATTCCTGTGCTATTATATCATTTTCCATACTCAAAAACACATAGGAAGCAAAATAGAGGTTACAAACTGCCATTCCAAACTCAATCTTTTTTTCTTCTGACATTTAGGAAGATAAACTGAAGTTATAAGGTCATTGTTCGAGCCAAACACTTGGAAAATCAGATTGGTCACAAAGTCTCCCACCCATTATTCCCATACTAATTATTTGAAATCAAAATCCAACAAAACATTAGGATCATTCCTTCACTCGAAAAGTCTATGATATCAACAGTTACTTGGAACTCACAGATAGTTCAAGTATATTTCGCACAACATATCCTCTGGACCAGGAAGTGGAATATCAAACCTAGTTCTTCAGCATTTTGATTTCCAAAAAGTAGCCACATTCCAAAACAACACTCAAGCCTTATGGTTTTTGAGTTTCATAGCAAACCACCCCAAAACATCATAACACCTTTTGACCATCTGGCAACCCACAACTCCCATTCAAAAACCAGGCCTTGTAGCACCTATTATTCAACCTAGTCTCACACACATTGAAGGTGCCCAAACCGACATCATAAGAAGTTTGAGAACCTTTATATTTGATAAAAACAAAACACCCGCCAATTTCTCACCGCATCCATCATCTTAAAGGAAGAGGAAGAAAGAGAAAACATAGCAGTTGGAAGACCCATATTACTACCTCCCGTATGGAAATAGGTATGATCCTCTTGGAAATATAAATTGAGTGACCTTATGATAGGGTATTGAACACCATAAACCACCTCATAATTCCATCATATCTTTTGACCATTTGGCGACCTACAACTCCAGTTCAAAAACTAGACCTTGTAGCTCCAATCTTTCAACCAGGTAACACATATTGAAGGTTCCCAAACCGACATCATAAGTAGTTTGAGAACTTTCATATTTGAGAAAAATGAAACACCCCACCAATTTCTCACCGCCTCCATTATCTTAGATGAAGACGAAGAAAAGGTAGACCTAGCAATTGAAAGACCTATATCACCACCACTTGTGTGGCAATAAAAATACATCCCTCATGCTTTTTGGCAAGCAAAAGATCCTTAGGTATGGCAAGAGTAAGATCCTTAAGCAAAAATCTATACTTAGGCTCTCAAAGAATCACCCTTCAAAAAAGTTTTCCAAAGGTTTCTTCTCAAGGAGATATCACAACCGTCAAATCTGGCTAGATCACTTCTATTATTGCTTTGTACCAATAGGCCACGTGTTTTCCAGAGAATAGGAGGCAGAAAAAACAATCACAAAATCTTGGTAATTGTTTATGACAACCACAAGGTCACAACACAGAAAGAAAATGGAAGCAAACAAAACCAACACTAGCATCCCACCAACCAATTCCATAAATAATGAAAGTAGCCCTTGGGGCTATAGGCCAAGTGATATTGAAACACCACAAAAGAGGCCTATGTACAGAAATAACTCTAGTGAAGAGGAACTAAACTGCAAACAAAAGGAGGTAATTGAACAAAACAACCAAGACCCAAACATAGTAGTTATAGAGGAGGTAGACATAGAGGAAGAAATAAACGAGGATGAATTGTTCAAACATTCCAACAACCCCAAGGTTCTTAAACTAATGGATAGGCTGTTGAGAAAGGATCCAAACTCCCATTTCTTCAAGTTAGCACAAAGTGGTGCTAAATTACCGGTGGATTTCAACGTAGAAGCTCTCAAGGATGCCAACCTTATTCCCTTAGGGGATAACTCAGTTGTAATACAAATAACTGAACCTATAGAGATGCCAAACATGCCACCTGTGTTCTCACAAAATGATGGAAAACCCAAAGAGAAACCTTTATTCAGAAGACCAACTTAGGTTGAACAAGCAGTAGTGGCACAACTGTATCAAGGAGGACCATCACAATATGAAACACCAAACAACAATCCCCCTCCTAGACAGTATATACCTCAGAATACCTCAAACATCAATCCATCCCAAAAAATTCAATACCTTCAACAAGGTGGAACACAAGGTCCGCCTCCCAACAGTCAATACCTTCAACAAGGTGGAACACAAGGTCCCTTCCCAACAGTCAATACCACCAACAAGGTGGACGACATGGTCCCCTTCTAAACCAGCAATACCACCAGCAAGGTGTGCCACAAAGCACCCTTCCTCAGTTGTCCTAGCAACAAGGTGTCCTGATAACACATCAATAGGGTAACCTTCAGTTTAGTCCTACCCAACAACAAGATGTGCCGCATATCACCCTTCCTTAGTCATCCTACCAAAAAGGTGTCCCGATAATGCATCAATAGGGTAACCTTCAGTTTAGTCTTGCCTAGCAACAACGTGTGCCATAGAGCACCCTTCCTCAGTTGTCCTACTAATAAGGTGTCCCAATAATGCATCAACAAGGTAACCTTCAGTTTAGTCCTACCCAGTAGCAAGGTGTGCCATAGAGCACCCTTCCTCAATTGTCCTACCAACAAGGTGTCCCGATAATGTATCAACAGGGTAACCTTCAGTTTAGTCCTGCCCAACAACAAGGTGTGCCATAGAGCGCCCTTCCTCAATCGTCCTACCAACAAGGTGTCTCGGTAACACATCAACAGGGTAACCTTCAATACACTTCATCTCAACAATAAGGAGCTAACCCTCCTTACACCCAATAGGGACCTAACTCGTTATACTCCCAAAATAGTTACCAAGGTCTCATACCTTCACAATATCTGATATACGACCCAAACATGGTGAGACAACAAGGCTATTATACATAGAAATCGCAAACAAATGTACCAAAAACGGACATGGAAATGAGGCTAAAGGCCGTCACCCAATAGGTAGTAGGAATGCAAGTTGGAAAATAAAAGAAAACCTATACTATCCAAGAGATATGCCCATTCCCGTTTGATCAATCTATCACTACAATACCCTTTCTGAAGAATTTTGAAATACCCAGGTTTGACAACAAATACAAAGGAAGAGGGAACCCGGTAGAGCATATATGTGATTTTTTTGTATCATGCATGGAAGTACGACACAATGACTCATACCTCATGAGACTATTTCCACATAGCCTTACGAGCCATGCTATGGAGTGGTTCGCCCGTTTGACACCAACAGTCAAAACCTTTGATGAACTATCTAAAAAATTCATAAGTCACTTCTCCTTCAACATTGAACAAGATGTCACCGTCACAAGCTTGTCCACAATCAAATAGAATCAAGGAGAATCTTTTATCTCCTACCTACAATGATGGAGACACAAACCTAGTAGATGTAAATGGCCCATTCCTGACAAGGAATTGGTGGACATATTCATAACTAACATCTTACCTGAGATCAATTATCAACTCACATTGTTATGTCCAACAGACTTTGAAGAAACCATTGAGAAGGGATTGAATATTGAGAGATCCCTCATTGCAAGAGATGCCCTTAAAAAAAACAACTTAAAAGACAGTTTGTCTAGTTCAAATGAGAAACCTAAAGTCTGGGCTAAAAACAAAAACTTCACAAATGATGGAGTGGTTGATGCTAGGACATTATGGCAGACACAAAACATAGTTCAAAACAAACCACAAGTAGCACAGACAAGCTATGTTCCAAACAATGCACAAAATAACCAAAATACCTATCCCAAGAACAATCAGGTTGTCAACCAACAAAAAAATTAGGGAGGGCAACAAAGGCATTACAATCAACCAAGAAGGCAATTCACAGTACTAGGTGAGTCATTGGAAGCAATCATGCACAAACTAGTACAACAAAACCTTCTTAAAACTAATGATCGTCCAAACTATGAGGAACCTAGTTTCAAAACACCATGTTATAACGAGAAGGACTTGTGTGACTTCCATATGATCAAAGGACACACCACAAACAATTGCATGAGACTCAAGTACCTTATCCAAGATTTAATAGAAAAAGGGGAGGTAGATGTCAAACATCATCCTAGGAATAAGGACCTACAAATATACTCAAACCCAATCCTGAACCACGCCAAAGGAAATGACAAATGAAATAAACAAGAGTACCATAACGCTAATTACACATATGGGGACACAGTTTTAGGAATACTTTCACAAGTTGATGATAATAGGGGAAATGTAGTGACTCTATGAGGTGGAGACAACAACTATAACATAACCACCCATTAAGGAAGAGTTACAATTCAAGGAGTCCCATCCAAACCTGCAATCAAGTCACCAAATGACTACAGTATTGTAGAAAAATTAAATAAAACACCTACCCTAATCTCAATCTTGGAGTTGTTAAAACTATCACCTACCCATAGGGAAATACTTGAAAAGGCATTGGAAACAATAGTCCCTAATGACCTCAATCCTATTAAATTCCAAGCTATGGTTGGTAAGATCACACAAAGTAACCATTTAATATTTTCTGAGAAAGATCTACCCCAAAGAAAATTGCACAACCAAGCCCTCTACATAGAGGTTGGTGTTCATAAAACCATGGTCAAATGGGTACTGATAGATAATGGTGCAGGTTTAAACATCTGTACCTTAAAATTTGTCAAACAGCTCGGGTATTTTGACAATGTGATTGACAAAGGAAAGAGTATCACGATAAGGGCCTACAATGACCTAGAAAGAAATTATGAGGGAACCGTTAGGTTACCGATGCAGATAGGGCCGACCCTAACATAAACCATTTGTAAAGTACTGGACCTTGAGTTTCCATACAACCTCCTCTTGGGACACCCTTGGATCCATGCCTTACAAGCAATCCCTTCCACTTTTCATCAATGCCTAAAATTTCCCCATGAAGGTGTTGGAATATGTGCCTAAATCATCACAGTCTGAAACCTCTCCTGGAGCAGAGTCGGTATGACATCCATCATGTCTGGCTGACTAGCAGCTTTGATATATTGTGGTTTGTTCAGGTCGCTGTGACCTAGCTTCTATCTCACCGAACATTCCTATCGCTGTGACAAGGTGCAGTCGTTGTAACCTCTCACCGCATGAAGGATCTTTGGCCGACAGGCCATTCAATCGGGTGTCGGGGAGAGTTTTGGTTGTTCGCTATGAGCTCTCAGCGATATGGAAGTCTTGCCGACGGGGACACACTTGGAATCATCGGGGAAGCACTAAGGGTTCGCTAAGAACTCTTAGCGATTGATAAGTGTCTCGCCAACAGTATGTTACATGTTATAGTCTTCAGCGTATCCTGTGGTCTATCAGTAAGAAGTCTTACCGATGTATAAATGTCTCACCGACAGTGTTTTATGTTGGAGCCTTCAGGGTAGTCTTGGCGACTGATGATAGCTTCGGGGTGACAATAAAGATCTCGAGAAGATGTCTCAACAATAAGCTTTTGTCTTGCCGATTGTGACTTGGTGCTCAGTATGACTTGTGTGTATTCGGCATAATGTCTTGGCGAAGGTAATAGGTCTTGCTGATAGTTGTATGCTTTCGGTGTAACCTGATGTTGCACAATGAAACCTCTTGGCGAGTGGTAAGTCTTGCCGATAGGGATGTTGAGATCGCTATGAATTTGAATATCGGTATGTGGTCTCACCGAAGAGCGGTAGTCTTGTCAAATGGAAAACTCATGGCTGTGTGACTTTGAGGATTCAATATAATGTCCTAGCGAAAGTGATATGTCTTGGCGATATGGCAAAAGCTGAGCGATAGTCTTTTGAACTCGATGTAACATCTTGGCGAAAAGGAAAACTCTTGCCGATATCGATATGAAGGTTATGTGGCATCGGCGAGACACTGTTAGTGTCTCACCGAGATGCCAACATAGTGTGAATTCTCTTAACCATTGTTTGACTACCCTATGTGGTAGCTCGTGGACCAATCAGAGGAAGCGAAGTTCAAACGGTTGGTTGTTGGATTTTTCTAACAGTTGCGATGGAACTGAATGGTCTGCAAGGAAAAATCTACACCAGAATGGAACGATGATAAGGATGCTTAGTTGGAGATTGTTGTTGTGTGATCTTCAACCGATTCACAGAGAGCCTGTTAAAGAACGAATGTAAATACGTATGCATTGAACGTTCTGTACAGTGAGAGAGAGAGAGTGCTGGTAAGAGTACAAAGAGAGCCAGAGAGAGAACGATATTGAGAGGACCGAGTGGCTGGCTGAAAGGCCGAAGCCATGAGGTTGAAGTAGAGGATTGAGAGGCAGAGTCAAGCTGTTGGAATCTCTCCTGATCATGAATCATGATTGATCTCTCTCTTGTTGATTTACACTAAATACTGTGTGAGGGTATTGTAACAGTGAGAAGATTGTGTGGTTTGATGGTTTGATCAGTTGCTACCAGTTGTATCTAGAATGAACAAGATGAATCTCTGAAGAGGCTATGAGCCTGAATTTGTATTGTAACCATTCTATTGCTGAATAATCCAATGGCTCGATCTTTGGAGTGTGGGGTTTTTATCTGAGATGATTTTCCCCACGTAAATCTTTGTGTTCTGTTTTTGGTCTTATCTTTCATTTGTGTTGATTCTATTTCTAGAATCTATTAGTGCTTGCAGTTGAATTTACATGTGATTCTCTCAGAAGGATTAATGTGGAAATTAACTGTGTCTGTTTCTGCTTTAGGACATAGTTGTACGTGTCTTTGAAGTAATTAATCAAAATTAACGTTAGTGAAGGCACTACTGTTTGGAGTTTTTCATTAGATGTGCTCCCTAGTTTTTCCTTACAAGTGGTATCAGAGCCTTGTTCTGGTTGTTGGTTCTGGATATTTCTCCTGTGAAGATTTCTTAGTTTGTTCAGCTGGAGGAAATTTGGAGGAATGGACTGATGTATTGATCCTTTGTTGAGTGGAAGCCTTGTGGTATTCTAAGACAACATGCAGCCTAAAGGATGGTCAAGATGGAAAAAGGAGTTGATCATGTTGTGATCTGTGTCTCCTGGCTGGTAGAGGTATAACCTTGGAGTATGAGGTGGTTTTCTTTGCTCTGTGGTTGTGTAGCAGTAAAGCTTTCATATTGGGTGTCTATGTGTCAGGATCCTGGGTGATATGGAGAAGCCTAGGTTGTTTCTCAGTCATGGAAGAGAGTGCTTATGCTAGGTGGTGTTTCCTGGTGTTGGAAGACACAATTTCCTGTTAACCTCAAGTGCTTGAAGGCTATGGAGTTAATTATTTAGATGATTTGCAAGCTTTTGAAATAGCCTTTCTTTCTTCTCGGATGCATATACATGTTGGTGGTTCAGTTTGGCCTGAAAGGGGCCTGGATTCTCTTGAATTGTTGTTTTATTTCTAAGGATGTTTTGTACTTGCATGGCTCTGTAGTTTTGCAGGTTTTACACGATTAAGCAAAACTTGTGACCATGTGGAGTTGTTGTTAAGCTATTGTCTAGACATTGGCCTTTTGGGGTGTTGCTGGATGAGATAGTTGCAGGTCTGCATGCATGCTTGGTGCATGGTCTTGAGGAGGTATGACTCTTTCTCTACATGGGAGTGTTGGTAAGTGTTTTGTCACTCAACATTCTTGTGGTAACGCTTGAGGGTTCCTTGATTATGGTGCTCATTGTGGACATGATTGGCAAATTAGATCTAGTGTGATTTGATGTTTAAGTCATGTTGTCTACGTGGATATTCTCTTTGAAATCTTAGTGTTGCAATTTCCAATGTGATGATGGGTTTGCATGTTCGATGATTATGAACTACGAGTTATGCGGTTGATGGATTAGCTACCAATTGGCTACAGTGAGATAACTTGGATGTGGACTGTCTTTATCCACGAGGGTTGATTCATTGTTGGTGCTGACTTGTTAGTTGGCCTTGTCGTTGGTCACTTGTGCATTGGTGTGATTGTTTTGAGATGAGAGGATGGATACTATTTGAGTACCTGAATAGTTGGTTATGGGAACCTGTAGCAGATTGGTCATGATGCTTGGACAGTTCGGGTGTCATGTTTCAGTGGGAGCTCTAGCAGTGCCTGTGGATTCATCACATGGTGGTGAATGGTTTTCTTTAGTGTTGCAGAAGGGTTTCTTTCATTTTTGCATGGACATTACTAGAAGATGTGCAACATCTTGGATCCATGGAGGACACTTGGAGTCTTTGGCTAAGGTGTTGATGGTGCTTGACATGTGATGTTGGTTTTGAGTCTGTTTGCTTTATGTCATGGTATACTCTTTGTGCATTAGAGTTTTGGCATTGTGCATTGTACTTGGGACAATGGAGAAGTCAATTGAAGCATGGGATCTCCTAAGGGGATGTGTAGATCATGGTGTCATGATAAGTTCCTAATTTAGATGATTGGAGCTTTGACAGTGGTCTGGTAATTCTTTGTGTATTGGGTGCTTTGATTATTTGCTTGATACTTCATGTTAGTGCAGTAATGCAGTTGAAGTTTAGCATGAGATGATCGGTTGCTAGTACTCATGGATACATGAAGAATAAGGTGAGGCTATCTTTCTCTTATGAGAAAAAGTGACGCTGCTTGTTATTCTTGGCGAAGTTTTCAGCAGAAAGTTCGAGAAGCCTACACCTTGGTTGAACGTGAGTTCAATAGAGACCAATGAGGAGATTGCTCTTGGATTAGTCATGATGATTTGTATAGCTTGAAGGAGTATTCTCGTTCCCACTCTTGGTCTACTCGGAAGTCTATCTGAAAGGTATTTGGTCCTTTATATCCTTCAAATGTGTTTTGTTAAGTTCACTTTCATGATATGGATCTTGAATTACTGTTTAACATTTGGTTCTGGAAGATTCATAGTGGAAGTTGTACAGTTTGTTTTATCTTCTTGAGCTTTTGTATTATGTCATTTACTGATGAGAATTGGTAGGAGATGATACACGGGCTGATTTCCTGAAATGGGAAATGAAGTAGATTGATCTTCTTTGAGAGGCTTACATCCATGTTGATTACATGATATTAGAAGTTGGTTTGATCTTGGTGATTGAACGGTTGGATGTTGTTAAGGTTTTTCTTTTGGGATGGGAAGGAGATCATTCTTGACACAGTTGGCTGTTAGAAGTGCATGTAGGAAGATGTTCTATAGGAAGATGATGTGCATAGTTTCTCTCTCTGGCTGTGAAGGTTTGTGGTGAGAGAAATGTTTCTTGTGATAGGTTGTTGCAGGTTGTGCATATCACTGTGGATATTTCCTTGGTACTACATGTTTACATTTCCTATGTGCTGTTATTGGTAGAATTTTGGTGCCTTTGATCTTTCACATCTGGATTACTCAGGCAGTGGGAGTTCCTATATGTGTCTTGTCTTCTTCGACTGGTTGACACTGGAACTTGTATTTGTTGTTAATGGATTGGCAGAAGTTTACTAATGGTGATACCTTCTAGGTATGTGAGATTGGATGGTATAGCACGAGATGTGGGTGCTATTTTTAGTTGCGTGGGTTTAACAGTTGGATGGAAGTAGTCAGTCTGATTGTTGTTCTAACTGGTGTTGTTTATCTTGTTTTTGGAGAATGACTTCATGGTTGTGCTCTGTTTGAATCTTTGAAGTTGATATTGCTTTTGTATAGCATTTTGAGCATAGTGAAGTGGTAGCAGTATCTTGTTGAAGATGTCACTGGGATCTTTTGCTTGTTTTCGTTGGATTGGTGCTTATTCACCTTGGCGATGTATCTTTCTTCCATACGTGGAAGATGACATAATTGATGCTTGAATGGTGGACATCTTGGATGTCAGAGCATAATTCTTGATGGACCATGAGAGCATGTTGTGATCTATGTGGTTTCTTGAAGGCTGTGATCAGTTGCTTTGTTGACGTTTAGTTGCAGTTGGATGCCTGGTCTTTGTTGCAGATTGTCTGGTGGACTATTATCTATTAAATCATGTTGATTAGGTGTCTTGAGTATTGCAGGGTTTGGACTAATGGAGCTAGTGTGATCTTAGTTCCTGGTTGCTTTGGAGGTGCCTATGTGATCTTCGTCAAGTGGGAGATTGTTGGAATATGTGCCTAAATCATCACAGGCTGAAACCTCTCGTGGAGTAGAGTCGGTATGACATCCATCATGTCTGGCCGACTAGCAGCTTTGATAAATTATGGTTTGTTCAGGTCGCTATGACCTAGCTTCTGTCTCACTGAACGTTCCTATCACTGTGACAAGGTGCAGTCGTTGTAACCTCTCATCACATGAAGGATCTTTGGCCGATAGGCCATTCAATCAGGCGTCGGGGAGAGTCTTGGTTGTTCGCTATGAGCTCTCAATGATATGGAAGTCTTGCTGACGGGGACACACTTGGAATCATCAGGGAAGCACTAAGGGTTCACTAAGAACTCTTAGCAATTGATAAGTGTCTTGCCAACAGTATGTTACATGTTATAGTCTTCGGCGTATCCTATGGTCTATCGGTAAGAAGTCTTACCGATGTATAAATGTCTCACCGACAGTGTTTTATGTTGGAGCCTTCAGAGTAGTCTTGGCGACTAATGATAGCTTCGGGGTGACAGTAAAGATCTCGAGAAGATGTCTCAGTGATAAGCTTTTGTCTTTCCGACTATGACTTGGTGCTTGGTATGACTTGTGTGTATTCAGCATAATGTCTTGGTGAAGGTGATAGGTCTTGCCGATAGTTGTATGCTTTCGGTGTAACCTGATGTTGCTCGATGAAACCTCTTGGCGAGCGGTAAGTCTTGCCGATAGGGATGTTGAGATTGCTATGACTTTGAATATCGATATGTGGTCTCACTGAAGAGCGGTAGTCTTGTCGAATGGAAAACTCATGGCTGTGTGACTTTGAGGATTCAGTATAATGTCCTAGCGAAAGCGATATGTCTTGGTGACATGGCGAAAGCTGAGCGATAGTCTTTTGAACTTGATGTAACATCTTGGCGAAAAGGAAAACTCTTGCCGATATCGATATGAAGGTTATGTGGCATTGGCGAGACACTGTTAGTGTCTCACCAAGATGCCAACGCAGTGTGAATTCTCTTGACCGTTGTTTGACTACCCTATGTGGTAGCTCGTGGACTAATCAGAGGAAGCGAAGTTCAAACGGTTGGTTGTTGGATTTTTGCAGCAGTTGCGATGGAACTGAATGGTCTGCAAGGAAAAATCTACACCAGAATGGAACGACGATAAGGATGTTGAGCTGGAGATTGCTGTTGTGTGATCTTCAAACGATTCACAGAGAGCCTATTAAAGAACAAATGTAAATACGTATGCATTGAACGTTCTGTATAGTGAGAGAGAGAGTGCTGGTAAGAGTATAGAGAGAGCCAAAGAGAGAACGATATTGAGAGGACCGAGTGGCTGGCTGAAAGGCCGAAGCCATGAGGTCGAAGCAGAGGATTGAGAGGCAGAGTCAAGTTGTTGGAATCTCTCCTGATCATGAATCATGATTGAACTCTCTCTTTTTGATCTGCACTAAATACTGTGTGAGGGTATTGTAACAGTGCGAAGATTGTGTGGTCTGATGGTTTGATCAGTTGCTACCAGTTTTATCCAAAATGAACAAGATGAATCTTTGAAGAGGCTATGAGCCTGAATTTGTATTGTAACCATTCTGTTGCTGAATAATACAATGGCTTGATCTTTGGAGTGTGGGGTTTTTATTCGAGAGGATTTTCCCCACGTAAATCTTTGTGTTCTGTTTTTGGTCTTATCTTTCATCTGTGTTGATTCTGTTTCTAGAATCTGTTAGTGCTTGCTGTTGAATTTACATGTGATTCTCTCAGAAGGATTAATGTGGAAATTAACTGTGTCTGTTTCCGCTTTAGGACATAGTTGTATGTGTCTTTGAAGTAATTAATCGAAATTAAAGTTACTGAAGGCACTACTGTTTGGAGTTTTTCATTAGATGCGCTCCCTAGTTTTTCCTTACAGAAGGAAAAGAGGTAACACTATATGCCGATCCTAAGATTTTTCATTTCTATGCCAAATTAGAGGAGAAATACAATAAAATCCAATGTGTGCCTAGAAATGACATAGCATTCCACTCCTTTTCTTATGTTGACCCTTCAACACTTCCATCCACCTCAACCAAGAACACCTCAAGTGACCAACTAAAAATGGAAGCCAAGATTCACGTACTTGACAAGGGTAATGGGAATTATTATTTCAACCAAGAATTTTGCATCGGCATGCTTCCACCAACACCCAGAGTATATAGAGTTCCAAAAGAGATCAAGATAGTACAAATGATTGCCAAGCCCACTATCTTCACTAGGTGGGGAGACATGCAAGATGAAATATTTGAGGACTTTTCATCTATGATCTACAAGGAGGATCAAGAAGAACCAGAAAAGCCGCAACCCATTTTAATTGACCCTACTACGAGAGGTTATCAATTAGTTAAATGAATGGGATATAATGGAAAGGGTGGCCTTGAGATACACAAACAAGGTCAGTCAAAGCCTATTATAGTAGAACGAAGGAAGAAGAATATGGGGCTAGGTTATAAGCTAAAGGATGTGGTTATTCCAAAAACTAGACGAACCTCTTGGAAGAAGCGAGAAACTTCTGCTAGCGTTAAGGCACTGGATACCTATCATACCTTAGACAATTATTTACCCGTTGAAGACTTATTTGATAACTTTAGCATTGATATGTTCCCTCTCCAACATATTCAAATCATTCCCAACATCTACTACAATTCTGGTACACTCCAATGAATACGAGTGGGATTCTTCATCCTTCGTCACCGGATATGATTCTCCCTCTTCTAGCAATGATGACCTAGACACTCAGTGGGAAAAGGACACCTGAGCCATATTGACCCTTTCATCCACTTCCATAGGCTTTGTAGATCAAGATGATAACCTCCCACTCCAATACCCGCAACTCATGGATTGGGATAAACAACAACATACACTTGTTTTGGATCAATTCCATAATGATGAGGCAATCGCGAAGTTCATAGGACTTCAAACAGACATACCAATAGGAGACCACAAATCAGGATTCATCATGGAACTTGAACAAGAGGCATACTTTGGTGGAGAGATTGAATCTTCCAGTCATAAAAATATGGTCCCCTAGAGAAAACCAACTTGTGGCTCTATCGGATCCAAAAAAGAGGAGAATAAAGGACACATCTGAAGGTGAAAACCTGTCAGAGGCACCCGAGGATGGAGGATTCAATCTCCCCATATCAAAATATTAGGAAATATCCACACTGCTAGTAGAAGAAGCATAACCCATAAATGTTGGCACGGTAGAGGACTCGAAGATAACCTACCATGTTCAATCACTAAACCCAAAAGAAAAGAACAACTTCATATCTTTCATCGATGCTCATAAGGTAAATTTTGCATGGACCTATGCTGACATGCCTAGACTAGATCCAACATTAGTGTTACATCATCTAGCTGTAATCCATGGAGCAAAGCCTATCAAGCAAAAACTCATAAAAATACATCCACAAATAGCATTACTGGTAAAAGTAGAGCTAAAGAAACTACTAGATGTGGGTTTCATCAGACCCATTGACTATCCACAATGGATATAAAATATAGTACCACTGTCCAAACCTACTGGGGGCATAAGAATATGCACAAACTTCAGAGACTTGAACAAAGCCTGTCCAAAGGACGAATTTCCATTGTCGAGTATCGACATGATTATAGATATAACAAGAGGGCATAAGATGCTATCCTTAATGGATGGTTTCTCTAGATACAACCAGATAAAGATCTCTCTAGATGACCAACACAAAACATCATTTACTTGTGCTTGGGGAACATTTTGTTGGAATGTGATGCCCTTTGGTCTAAAGAATGTAGGAGAAACATATCAAAGAGCAATGAAAACAATATTTCATGATATGCTACACACAATCATTGAGGACTATGTGGAAAAATTCTAGCAAAATCAATCAAAAGGGCAGACCACTTGACAAACCTAGCCAAGGTATTTGATCATCTTGAACAGTATAATCTGAGACTCAATCCTAAGAAATGTGTATTCGGGGTAACATCTGGAAAGCTATTGGGGTACATAGTATCAAGAAGAGGGATTGAAGTAGATCCAACCAAAGTAAAAGCAATAATGGAGATTCCTTCACCTAAGACACTAAAACAATTCAGAAGCCTATAAGGGAAGCTGCAATCCATCAGGCGATTTATCGCACAATTGGCAGACAAATGTCACCCTTTCACTCATCTCCTACACAAGGACATCACCTTCAAGTGGGATGGGAGATGTGACCAAGCACTCCAACAAGTCAAGGAGTACCTACTTACTCCTATACTCATGCCACCTATCCCAGAAAAGGAAATGATACTTTACGTGTCTACCACACAAGCAACACTGGGAGCTCTCTTGGCCTAGCTAGATGATAAGAATAAAGAAAGGGTAGTCTATTAGATCAAAAGAACACTGGCGAGCTATGAACTAAAATACTTGCCCATTGAAAGAGTGTGTCTCTCAGTCATGTTTTCAACACAAAAGCTAAGACACTACATCCTGAACAAAAAGGTCAAGCTGATTTCTAAGATAGACCCACTCAAGTACTTACTAGCAAATGCAGCCCTAACAGGCCGAATAGCCAAATGGGTAATGATCTTAAGTGAGTTTGATTTAGAGTATGTGGATAGGAGAGCTATTAAGGGATAAATTATAGCAGACCAAATAATCGAAGCACCCCTAGATGACCATAAACCTCTCATAGTGTACTTTCCAAATGAGAGTATCTTGATGATAGAACAGATAGACCAATGGACTCTACACTTTGACGGGTCCCATACTCAACATGGATCTGGAGCTGGTATTCTATTTCTCACCCCACAAGGAGATAGTATACCCAAGGCCTACAAGATTGCATTCCCATGCACAAATAACATCTCAGAATATGAAGCTCTTATCATAGGGTTAAAAATGTCTATTAAATGGAGAATAAAAGAGCTACATGTCTTCAGAGGCTCTCAACTAGTGACCAGTCAAGTGAATGATGAGTACCAAAAAAAAGAAGAAAAAATGCTGCCATATAAAAGGATGGTGGATAGCTTCAAGGAATACTTCATCAGAATAACTTTTGAGCAAATTCCTCGAATCAATAACAGAGTTGTTGATGCAATGGCAACAATAGGCTCACTGCTTGATATTCCACAGAACGTGCCTAAATATGAGTTCCTCATAGAATAGTTGTTGGTACCAACATTCAAAATGCCATAATCAAAATTGGTATGTGTTGTTGTTGGTCCTCACTCCCCATGGTACCAAGATACCTTTGACTACATCTAGAATGGTACCATACCCATTGATTTAACGACCACCCAAAAGAAAACCTTCACCTGTAGAACTTCTTGTTTTACCATCCTAGGAGATACCCTATACCGTCATAGTCTAGATGGTATGTTACTCTGGTGCCTTGATATAGAAGAAACAAAAATAACTTTACAAGAAGTTCACGAAGGTATTTGTAGATCCCACTCTGGTGGACTTAACCTAGTCCAAAAACTACTCAAAACAAGATACTACTGGCCCTCCATGGAACAAGAATGCACACAATATTCTAGAAAGAGTCGACAATGTTAGTAGCATAGTGACCTGGTTCATGCACCATCACAAGAATTGAGACCTATTACCACACCATGGCCTTTCTCGCAATGGGGATTAGACCTGGTAGGACAGATATCACCTGCTTCATCCAACAGGCACAAATTCATTATCACAGCAACAAAGTACTTCACTAAATGGATAGAGGCAATTCCATTGACCTATATCACTGGAAAATAGATATCAAAATTCATTTTGAATTATATCATCTGCAAGTGTGGAATTCCCCAAAGAATAATAATAGACAATGGAACCCCATTCAAAAATCAGGATGTCCAAGAGCTATGTTCCCAATTTTCTATCCACCATCGATTCTCCATGCCCTATTAACCCCAAGGAAATGGTCAGGTTGAGGCATCTAACAAAACCATACTAAAAATACTCAAAAAGACTGTTAATGAAGTCGGTCGTGATTGGTATTTGCAGCTAAATCCAACCTTATGGGCCTACTGAACTAGCATTCACACACCTACTAGTGCCACACCATTTTCCTCGGTCTATAGGTCAGAGGTTGTCCTGCCTATTGAGGTTGAAATCCCTTCATTGCGAGTTTCACTAAAAGACATGGTCAACAATGAAGAATACAGGGTATCCAGGCTAAATGAATTAGAACTCCTAGATGAAAGATGTTTGAGCACATTAAACCATGTGTAGGTTTATTAGAATTGGCTCAAATAGAACTATGACAAAAGGATCAAGGACAAGAACTTTCAAGTTGGTGAATTAGTCCTCAAAGAGAATCAAAAAGTACAACTAAATCAGGATGACAAAGGCAAATTTGAACCCAACTGGTTAGGATCATTTTTCATCACAACAAGCTACAACTCTAGGGCATATCAGGTAGCTACTCCTAAAGGAGAACCTTTAGCTAAACCATTGAACAACAATCACCTCAAGAAGTTCTACACATGAAGCACATCAGAATACCCTAGGCAAAAGGGTAAAAATCCAAAAAAATAGAAAAAAGGATAAAAAAAATATAAAAAAAGAAAAAAAAGAAAAAAAGAAAAATAGTAAAGAGAA
Organism: Sequoia sempervirens; assembly: GCA_007258455.2. NCBI lineage: Eukaryota > Viridiplantae > Streptophyta > Pinopsida > Cupressales > Cupressaceae > Sequoia > Sequoia sempervirens. Next base: position 49,228 of record VDFB02119089.1, read on the forward strand.
ATAAAACTTTTCCTGAGTGAAAACCACTCTATGGTGCTCTTAGAACAGATACTGTAGTGAAAACCTAGCAAACAGGTGCTATGTTTGAATAAAACTTGCATCATTATCTATTGGTACTATCCACGAAATCCACCCATTTCATTTCATAATAAAACAAGGTATCCAACCATGGCTTGTCACTGATTAAGGAAAGTCATCTTGTCTACAACTAGGGGTAGTTTCAAAAAGTTGGTCATGGATTAGATCTTTGAGCATCCTATCATGGTCATCAAAATAGCAAAAGATAAAAAACAATGGAAAATAGCAAAAAAGTCAAAAACATTTAGAAAACCACAAAAGACAAAAACATTTGGAAAACATTGAAAACAAAACAACATCGTGGGGCTATTCCTTCACTCAAAAAATCTAAGATATCAAAATTTGCTTGAACCTCACAACTAGTTCAAGTAGATTTCTTGCAACATATCCTCTAGACATAGAAGTGGAATAGCAATCCAGATTATCAATGTTGTTTATCCAAAAATAGTTTATGGTTTGAGACAAATGATCAAACTACATGGTCTCTGCGTGTACAACATAGGCAAGGCTCAAAATCCCCCAAGACCCTAGGTCAATCCCCTTAGGTTTCCAACATGCTTTATTTCAACTTAGTCAAAAACACAAAAAAATCCAAAAAAATAGTCAAAAGATACAAAATCCAAAAACATTCACAAAATAGAAAAAGGTCAAAAACACTCAAACCAAGCGAACTACGAGCCTCTGTGTGTACAACGTAGGAAAGGATTATCTTTGATGAGCCCTCGAGGCCCTAGGTTAGTCCCTAGAAAATGTCAAAAACAACATCATAAAACTTAGAAAAATAAAAAAGACCCATGTCCGCCATCACAATTCACAATAAGACATCATCCATAACAAACAGATCATCACACTCACCCTTTGACAAAACAAAAAAAAACAAGCAAAGCAAACATCAACGACTAGAAATTTCAAGTAGACAATCGTAGAAGAATTTGATCACAAACTGAACTAAAATAAAGCCAAGTATCAAACACATATCTTTTTGACAAGACCCAACAACATCCTGAGATATGTCTTAACGGATTTGTTCCTATGATAGACATGATCAACATTGGATAAATAGACTCATCCCAAACAGATATGGCAAGTGATATAACAACATTGATTTATATTTTTGATGTCTTATTTTTGTGATTTACATTATTGACTCATTTCTAGGATCTCTTGAGGATGTCCATAAGGATTTAGAGAAGAAGGAATGGGGGAAATTGAGCATAATTTTGATTTTTTGTTTTTGGATAGTCTTTTTATACTACCATGGAAAATACTTGCTTTGTTCAGTGTGTGGTAGTCATTTTTGAAACATTTCGTGTAATAGTGACATGTTAGGTTCTTAATACCTCTTGTGTTATTGGTTTGACATGTTTTAAAGCTTCTGACCCATACACTCTAACAGGGTTTCTGTATGTCTAGTATGAGCAAGAATACTCCTTGTTTTTAGAGTCAAAGTCCATGCAATAGATACAAAGTCACCTTGGTCATTAATACACTAGTGCATCGTATATGTTTTCTATATAAAAAATGATTGTTCAAACTGCAAAGTCTCTAAAGCAAAGCAAAAGCAACTCATCAACTACTAATTAACATCACATTTCTATCTATCATCAATATTTCTTCTAAATTAACATCACATTTCTATCTATCATCAATATTTCCTCTAATTAACATCCTTTTTCTATAGAATCATCAACATTTCTTCTGAAATGAAATTTGCATAACAATATCATTTGTACCATTTTGCATCCACAATATCGGCAATATACATCATGATGATAATAAACCAATAAAACATCATGTATCATGTATGAGGCATACATCCATCATAGACATCATATATCACAATGGTATATTGATCATCCATAATAAAACATCATATGATACAAAGTATGATCCATCCATCCATACCATATGCATACATCATCATATATCATCATCACATGAGAATGAATCGAAGAAGGTATATATCATATATATCATCATCAAAAAGAGAGTACATCATCAGTATGATAGGATATACAAAATCATAATATCTATACGAGGCCTCAATTGGGCCAATGAATATATACATACAAAATACATGTCTACAAAATGCCTCTAAGCAATGAACAACATGAAGATCAAGTACAAGATTAAGACCTTGAAAAGGAGGACAAAAACCTATAGATCACCAAAATGATCTGGATATCTCACAGAATGATCACCTGTACCACCAACTGCACCATCACCTCCCATTGAACTAGGCTCTCTGAATCGTGGACACTGAGCAACCCTAGGAACAAAAGCATCATATAAAGTCTAATAGTAGGTAAACCTCTGCAAATAATGATCACGTTTTTCCTTGAGAGTATCTCTCTCTGTTGTCAGCAATTGTACAAAAGCCTCTGCAACATACCATCGACCATTCTTGCTATCTCTCTCGGCCCTCAAAATATCTATCTAAGCCTTTGCAACTTGTTGTCTCGCTATCTCTACATCTTTGGCAGCAATCATCTGAGCTAACAATATATCTCCATCCCTAGCTGGTGGAGGAGGATCCAAAACTTGCCTACGACCCTACACCTGAGGTGGCTGCTCATCCTGATCACCCTGGGCCCCATCACGATGAGCCCTATCACGAGCTCTATCCAACTGCTCTGTGAGTACCTCGATACACTGTCGCTCCCCATGATGACTTGTAATATCTGATCTACCTAAAGCAGGATTACCCCCAGGAATAGTGAGTCTCAATGACCTACAGCGAGCCCACCACTCATCATAGTCATCAAAGATACCTGGATTTGCGCGACCAATCAACCAACCCCAACCAACTAGGGCAAGTGCTTTGAACTCAACAATGGAAATATCTATATTTGGCTGAAGACCCCATACACGAACCTCCCGAGTTGTTCGACCGAAATGAGCCTCATATGAATCAGGAACTTAGCCTTGTCTCTCCCCAAACTGATGACATACTCAGTCTGGTAAATAACACTCTAGCACAAGATCAAAATGACCAAGCAACCAACAGGTTTTTTGACAATAGACAAGGTGATCTAAATCCTTTGGCCAAGCATCACACCCCAAATAAGGTCTCCATAAAAAACTAGGCATATCATCAAAAACTCGACACCAATAAGGAAGATCCCCAGGCAAGGTATAATGTATAAAATCCCCATAACGATACGAGTATGGATCATCAAGGTGATGATCCTGTATCCCATCCAACTGAGTAACTGCAATATGCTCCCACGCCTAGACATGTAAAAGTGAAACACCTGCGGAAATAGATTTCCCGCTCTGATACACGACCTCGTGCATATCTCTATACAAGTGGGCAAGAAGACATGGACCCCAAGCATACCTTGTACCATGCTCTAGCATATTCTCAATACACACACCCCAACCTATAGGAAATTGTCAACCTCAGCTATCAGGAACAACGAGTCCTAAAATAAAACTACATAAAACAAGCAAGATAGGATCTACACTGTCAGAAAACTCAGAAAAATTGATATCTGATTGATGTACCACCAAGTGTCCAACATCTAACACCCACTGCATGGAACGGGTACCATGTCAAATATGATAAGTAACCAGATCCCCATGAATAGGAAGACAAATTATCCTCCATACATCCTCAAGAGTGATGATTTCCTCTCCTATAGGTAGGTGAAACGAGGATGTCTTTGAATACCATTGTTCCACGAGTGTAGTCATCATAGTGGTATGGGTCCTAATAGGAGGCATATAACAAATGTGAAGTAATCCCATCGCATCGAGAAAATATCGCTCCAACACACCAAAACAGACAATAGGATCGAACAAATGTTGAGGACATCTCTCCCTTGGTTGTAGTACACTGAGGCCAACTTGCAATCGTTTTCAATCCATAATGTTAGGGTTTCACTCTATACGATGGGAGACACATAATAACAAAAAACATGATAACAAACAATATTTAGGATGACAAACAAATACATGTCAGGGTTCTGAGAAGAAGCTAAAGTCAAACACAATAGAAAGAGTCAAAAGCAAGGGTTTTGAGAAAATGCTCAGAAAGCACCAAGCAAAAGTGAGCTTTTCAAGAAAAGTTGAGGAAGCAAAGGTGTGGAAATAAGTCAAAGGTGACCTTTCAGGACTTCAAACAGTCAAAGGAAAGCTTTCTGATCAAAGGCGAGCTTTTCAAGCAAATGCTCAAAAACAAAAGCAAAGATCCTAGTCAAAGGTGTGGAAATATGTCAAAAGCATGGATATAAGGTACATACTAGGCCACTGATGCCTGAAGGTTTTCCAACCTCCCGAACGAGCTCACAATGATGTGGGGCTCCATCAAAACGTGGCATTGCTCCTCAAAAACTGACAAAACAAGAGAATTAGAGACAAGAATTAGCTATAGAGTCAAAACAAAAATGAGCTATCTAGAGGACTAATTGCCTATATGAAACCTCAAGAAACCCTAATTTCACCTAGGAAACCTAATTTCTACTCAGGGAACATTCCTACTTTCAAATTAGAAGCTCTAAGGAACATTAGAACGAGAAACGAAGGACCTATAAACCTGATTCTGCGACCTAAACACATCAAAATGAAAATAAAACAGAGTCATGAGCCTGATCTCAAAACTTGAAATTTTCGGCCAACCTCTCGAGGGGGTAGCATAGAGTCCTACCATCATTCCATGAAACACTAGGCATAGTGGGGCATAATTTCTTTTTCAAAAATTGATCTTAAAAACAAAATCTTTGAAACAAAGCAACCAGTACTTTGTATCAAAGAGGGGCAAAATGTAGACATGTAAAATTGACTTAACACCTATCACAACTTGAAACGACTCCGAACCAACTCATAATGACTCTGAATCAACTCAAAATGACTCTGAATCAACTCGGAATATCTCGAAACAACTCTGAATCAACTTAGAATGACTTTGAATCAACTCGAAATGTCTCGAAACGACTCTGAATCAACTCAGAATGACTTTGAATCAAATCAGAACATCTCAGAACAACTTTGAATCAACTCAGAACATCTTAGAATGACTCCAAAAAAACTCAGAATGACTCTGAATCAACTTGGAACATCTCAGAATGACTCCGAATCAACTAGGAACACCTTGGCATCAAATGACATCTCACAACGCATCAAACGGTATTTAAAATCCTAAATTCCTCTATTAATTGAATAATACAACATTATTTAATTAATCCACTTTTTCATCATTCTCGACAAATTAAATAAATACCATTTATTTAATAGTCTTGAAAACCCTAATTCTACTATTAATCAAATAATACAATGTTATTTGATCAATTCATGTTTCATCATTTCGACCAATTAAATAAATTACATTTATTTAATAAAGTCCTAATCTAATATTATTTCATCCTAATTAGTCAAACAACACCAATAATTTGATTATGTCACTAATTCACCTTATTCCTCAAAGTTGATTAAATTATTAAATCATAATAATTTAATTATCACACTTTCCCTCCAAAATTTGAATAATTAAATCAAAGTATTCGAATTATCAAAAATCAAATCAAACACAAAAAATAAATAATTAATTAAATAAATAAATTAATATTCCTCACCCACTTTTTGATTGAGAAAATCATGGATTTCTAACTAAGCAATCTAATTCCTAACTAAACCCTAACTGATCAATCAATTGCTAACTGATCAATCAATTGTTGACTGATCAATCTAAAACCCTAACTAGCCAATCTATTCTTCAATCACCCTAATTGTGCAATCAACTTTGCACAATCTTCTCATGTCTAAATCCTCTCAACACATGTTGACTATTGATTTATATTTTCTCCAATGCGATCTTGACCATTGATTCAAAATCTCATTTCCTATATAACAAACCTCTCTCCTCACAAATATGGATAAGAATTTCAACTTACCTTATGCAAAGAAGTGTTGTCAAGATCACCATTGATAGAGCTTCCTCATTTCTTCAAACACAAGCATCATTCATCAAGATTTTGCACACAAGCAATATAGGCTTTGCAGTGATACATACAACCCAACATCATGCAAATATAATACTCAAACATGGGATGGTAAACTCTTCTTATGTTTGTTTGAATTCATTTTGAATGTCTTAGGATCTCATTTAATTCAAATAACTTAGATTTGTGCAGTTCATGAGTGATGGAATATGATAGATTAAGTGTTTTGAATTAGATAGTTTTTTATTTCAATCTTACATTTGATCATTGCCTTCGTGTTTTCCAGATGGATTCCTTCCCCCTCACACATATATATCATCAAAATCATCTTCACTCTTGGGGCACATATCTAATGAAATATTAATTCCAATTGGTAAAGGAATTTTAATTGGTCTATAATCCTACATTATAAATCTATTCAAAATAGTATTAACATACTTTGTGATAACCAAAGTTTTCTATGTACTCCATCTTTTCTGATTTCCATTCCTAATAAGTACCTTGTTGCCCCTAGATCTTTCATCTCAAATGTACCTAAAAGTTAAGTTTTCAACTTACTAATCATACCATTGGTATTACTAAAAAATAACATATCATGCACATGAAAGGAAACAATTAGTATATGATCATCAATATATCTAATGTAAACACAATGATCTTCTTCACTTTTTACAAAACCCAAATTCAAAAAAAATGAATCAAAATTTTTATACCACATCTATGGTGATTAATTTAAGTCATAAAGACACCATTTTAACTTGAAAAACAAGTGGTATTTCCCTTTTACCTCAAAACCTATAGGTTGTTACATATAAATTTCCTCTTCCACATATCATACAAAAATACATTTTTAACATCTATTTGTTCAAATTCAAAATTATTAGCAATGACTATATATAAAATAAATCTAATTGAGAATAATTTAGCAATAACAAAGAATATTTCACCAATCAGGCTGATCCATCTATCAATCCAAGGATCGATGTAAAATGGAAACCGTCAGATGATGGTTGGTATAAGGTAAATTTTGACGGGGCTTCTCGGGGAAATCTGGGACTATCAGGGGCAGGTTGCATCATAAGAGACCATAAAAAAAAAATAGTGCAATGAGAAAAAAATTTAGTGGATGGAACTAACAAAAAAGTCAAAATGCAGGTTGCATTGTTGGGCATCAACCTATTCAAATGATTAGGTTTTAGGAAAATAAACCTTGAAGGTGATTCCATGATTATTATTAATGCAATTCAAAGATGGGAGACCCTAAATTGGAAGCTCAATAAATTGCTCTTATGAATCTTGGAAGGCCTATCCAAACTAGAAGACTATAAAGTATCCCATATTTATAAGGAAGGGAATGTAGATGTCAATCGACTATCAAAGATGACCATTAGCCTCAATGGAGATCAAGTGGGTATGTTGGTGATTAATGTTGGCTATCCCACATGAGCAGAGGTCAATTTTGAAATGCAGGAGGATGAAAGCCATTAACACCACTGATAGGAGAGGAGAAAATGTAATGGTGTGAACGATGATAGATGGTCAATAAAATGCCACAATCAAGACCTCTTTCATGATTCAAAGATAGAGATGACCATTACCCCGGGGGAAAAAGAGAGACAAATGGAATTTCATGGAGCAATAATAGATGCTCAGCTCAGGAATATTTTTAATACAATTGAGAAGGAGATTTTGGAGTTCATTAAAATAATCTTGGGTTTCAGGTTCCTAATCTCAACCTATCACTATAGAGTCAACTTGGATGTCACCTTCATGTTCATGGCATGGTTGTTGCATGCGAGGGAGGATATTGTAGCATTGAGGTTTATGATGTGGTGTTTAGTGAAGACATGCTAGAGGGAAGCCATGGAATTTTACCTAAATATGGCAATGGTCAGATGGGGGTTGAGGCCTAGATGTGAGATGTGGCTTCAACTCACTCTCCACTACAATAGCCCATGTGTGTCATTCATGGTATGGAGTGTGGGGGAGGACTCAAAGGCATGAATGGTTGAAGCCATAGGAAACATCACACTCCTCAAAGAGATCACAAGGGCACATATTACCGAGGAGAGCTAAGAAATTCTCACCCTTCCAATGGTTGTGAGTGTCCAAGGAATGGGTGATGAAAGGGAGAGCGCGTAGAAGGCGTGGAGGATGATGACACGGAGTAGCATTATTGGCATTATCAAACATTTTTTATTTTCTTTTGTAATTTTGTAAAGGGCCCAGTCGTATAGTCATGAATGATATATATATAGGGTGATGCCCCAAACCCCCACCAAGGGGATGATCCATCAAACCTCACAAGGGGGGTACCCCCTTTTCACCTCCCAAACTCAAATTGTAAGGTTGAGGCGTGATTTTCCTATCGACCACATCCTCTTGCATAGCTTGCATTGAAGGCTCACTGTTATATGTAATAATAGGTTCACTATAAGATATCGGTTCATCATCCATACTCAATAAAGAAAATATACAATAAAAATTTGGTGGGATGTACCTATCAATTATATTTCATTGTCTTGTGGATCTTCTAAGAATATAAGTATGGGGATCTTGTTCTTGAGTTTTCTCAACTTATTCCTAGTTATTTTCCACAACCTCTTCAATTTTCTCAGAATAATCATTTGAACTCTCTTCTTCTGCCTCCTCATCCCCAAATCCATCTGTTTGTTATTCTCAAGGTGCATCTTACTTCTTAGTCTCAAAGTGTGCATTCTCATTTCCTTTACTTTTTCGTTGATCAGGGTTAAAATAGATCTAAGTTCCTTGGAAATCACATCTCTAGAATATGTAATTTGCTTGGTTAGTGGATTCGAAAGCTTGAAACCTTTAACATTCTCACCTTATCCAATAAAAATACACCTTTGAAATTTTAGATATAACTTAGACCAATTTTATTTAGGCACATGAACATAAGCCTCACAACCAAAACCTCCTAAATTTTAAATATAAGGTTTCTTACCTATCGAAACTTCATAATGTGTCAAATCAAGAGCCTTATAAGGAGATCTATTTAACAAGTAACAAGAAATTTACCCATATCTTCTACCTAAAAGAATTTATCTAACTATGAACCACTTAACATACTTCTTACTATTTCCATATTATCTAATTCATTATTTTTTCCACCCCATTTTGGTGAGGAGTGTATGGAGTAGTCTTGTACCTAACAATACTTGTATGCTTATAAAACTTATCAAATTCCTTAAAAAAAATTCCCCTCCATTGTTCGATCTCAAAACCTTTATCTTACAATCTGATTATTTTTCAACTAAGACTTTAAATTTTATAAACTTAGTAAGAACTTCATATGTATGTCTCATAAAAGAAATCCAAGTAAATCTTGAAACATCATTAATTAAGGACACGAAATATCCATATTTTCCAATAGATTCAATATCCACAGGATCAAAAAAATATGGATGATTAATCTATAATTTAATATTAGCTTTATTATTTCCTAAAGGAAAATATTCTTTGTTTCATTTACCAAAGACTCAATGCTCACATAAATCAGATTTCTTACCAGAATAAGAAAAAACATATTAAAAACTCTTATTTAAGATGGTTTTTAAACCAATCTCACTTATGTGGTCCAATCTACGATGCCACAACACACATGTATATTTAGTTTTCTCAATTACATTGGTAGAGTTAAAAATAGTGGTGGTATCTAGACTAAATAGAGTTCCCATCCTTGTCCCT
>VDFB02119090.1:0-28643 GCA_007258455.2 Sequoia sempervirens
TATAGATTCAAGTATAATTCATTAAGGTTGAACTTGAGGTAGCTCACATATAGGTTATTTTAATCATTGTGGTAATCCCTTTGTGTTATTTCTATAATTCCTCTATCTCCCTCTTCCCCTAGGGCCACTCTCCTCTACATGGGTGTTGTCATGGTTATAGCCTCTCTACTCAAGGAAACTAAAAGGACCAATCACAGGTTTCTCCCCTTACTATTAGAAGGGGTCATTATGAATGAGGATAGTCATGGCCTACTCTTCAAGGATCCACCTCTCACCTACCTAAGAGAGGAATATTTCGGTGGCCAATGGGATCCTCCTCTCTCCACTACTAGTGCTCTTGCCACTTAGCAGGTTTATTTATGTTTTTATTCTACAAGTTGTTACCTTGTGTAGGCTTTAGGGAATGACTATTTTTACCCACCCTTTTTGTGAATATTGTAGACATTGAAAAATGTCCCAAGCCTACAATTTTCTTTTGTACTAATTTGCATTCATCCTACATAATTAAATACTTTTTAATTATTTAATTATTCCTTAATACCACTTTCTTCTACTAATTAAATAATGTTAAATTATTTTAATTAATTAATTTTATCTTTGTTCTTCTGAGATTAATTAAATAAATCTTATTTATTTAATTATGTCATTAAAATTACCTTATTTAATTAAACAAATTGTTATTTATTTAATTATTTGTTATCATTTTCTTCTATAGTTAAATAAATTGTTATTTTTTAATTAATTATCATCCCTTTTCTTCTATAATTAAATATTTTTTTCTAATTATTTAATTATTTATCACCTCTTCTCATCTATAATTAAATATATTTTTAATTATTTAATTATTTATCTCCATCTTTTCTTCTATAACTAAATAATTATTTTTAATTATTTAATTATTCGTCCACCATCTCCTAAATTAAATAATTCTTATAATTATTTAATTCATCTATCCCTATCAATCATTTAATTCATTGTCTTATGTCACAATAATTAATTACTCTTATTAATTATTATTCCCTCAATTAATCTTTGTCATTGATCATATTACATCATGACTCAATCATCACCGTCTATCTAATTTGGACTTCTATAAAACCAAGCTATCAATCCGATTCCAAGGTTAACCACAATCTTCAATATTTTTCTATCACTCATATCATTCATCTTGAGGAACCACATTCTTTGAGATCTTGTTATCTTACATCAACATTGAGCTTATTATGAATTATGCACAATAAAAATCTAAGAGAAAACAAGTAAAATTGAGAAGAGCAATGGAGGAGAATCAAATTTGGCATAGGAATTGAGTTATTATATTAGTTTATTATTTGATTTCTATTAGAGATAATAAATTTCCACAATCCATTAAGATTATTGTTGAGGCTATTGGATTAGATTATGTTTGTATTTTTGCATCAACGTTTCGGATCACACTCTGTGATCCATCATCGGGATATCAGATTAGGGTCTCTATGGCTTAAATTTAGGTAGTTTTATTGTTGATATTGATGATTCATACTTTTCCCACGATTTTCCTAGTCGAAAAATATGTAACACTATTTCATAAAATGGCAATATAGAAACATATTCATAAAATTATGGCAATCATTTTAATTTTTAATAGTTGAAAGTATTAGTTCTCAAATTTTTAGTCAAAAGTTAAAAATATGATAATTCACATTTGAACTTCCCATAAGCTTAAATATAATGGTAAATTTAAACTTTTGTCAACATTTAAGAATACCCTTTTATTGGTTGATGACATGGTGTGACAGTTAAATCATGACATTATTGTAGCCTCCAAGGCTCAAACCTCCACTAGCCTAGTGTGATCATGAGTATTGTTCCTTCATTGGTCCATTATAAACATAGGTTTGAACCTTTATATTGATTTTTTGGTGTTTATGTTAGTTGCTTAATTCTCCAAACCCTCACTAGCATGGTGCATTTGTGGGCTTTGTGCTCCTATTGGGCTACTAATCTTGTGAAATCAAAATTTTCACATTAATTTTGTGTTCATGCTAGTGATGAGGTCCCCCATTTGTGGACTCTCTTGTAATAGACTAGACTAAAAATTCTTGTGTTGCCAATGAAAAATATCTTTCATTATAAATTACACTATGTTGAAATATTTAGTGGTTGAAAATTATGTATGTATAATTTTAAGACAAAAGATATCATTTTCATCTTTTTATTACTTAAAATTTATTGTGTATTTTAATTAATTGATTATGTTATAGGTGGCATTGTGATAAAGTGAAAATATTATATGAAGTTCTAATTTAAGTGAAATTATGTACATTTAAAGGTAGATGTGAAAGGTTGTCTTAGAAGAACCTTGATATTAAGGACAGCTTGACTTGACACTAAAATCTAAATTTATTTAGGTTTTATAAATCAAGGATTGGAGATAAAGTTGATGGTATTTAAATCTTGAGTCATTATTACCAAAAATATGAGATAAGACATTTACATAAATTATACTCTTATCTTGGTAAATTGATTAAAATAATATAATAATCATTTTAATAACTTTTACCAAATTCAAACATGAGAATTTCTTCACATTGTATACTAATGATATTATCTAGGGCAATTTTAGAAGTTTTTGAATGAAAATAATTTTGAAATTTAGTAGCTTCCTTAAGCTCACCTTAGGCTATAATAGAAATTTAATGTGTGGAAAAAATTTAAATGTGAAAATTTCATATTTATGTATATTATTATTTAGTTTTTCCTTCATTTTGACACAATGGTATATATATGCATTGATAAATTATCCAATCTCATGTGAAGTTGGTCGTATTCCCCTATTCCTCACCTAATATCATAAACACAATCCTACATTCTAGTTGTACCATATCCATTTTTTATCATCTTCTCATACACCCCACATTTATTACACACGTATTCATACATTCATTGTACATATAGGTATTATTTTTTAGTAACCATCTCATCAAATTCTATAAATTGTATGATTTATTTCTTATCACCATGATCAAATAATTAGAATAATATTCTAGTTTCCACACTTTCTCATGGATGCCAAATCAATTTAAGGCACAAAATCAATCTAGGAAAAAATACAAATCTTAAACAAGAGTTGTGCTATAATACAAATAAAGATTATAATTTATGATCCTTCAAACATATTGATTTTGATATCTAAAATATATCCATCATCTTCAAACCTAAAAATGAGTACAACTAAATTTTTCCTTTGCAATTACTTTATTAAAATATAATTAAATTCTAAACTATCTACATCACATAACATCATTATTTAATTAATGTTGAAAGTCATTTTATAATGGTAACAAGGGGTGAAATATAATGACGTGAACGGTAACAAAAACTCTTACATTTTACTGTAAATTTAATGAACATTTACAAGTCAAAATATTATTATTTAATGATAAGCATAATATTTTTAAAATAAGTAGTATGTAAAACAAAGATATACTCTTTATCCTAAATTTAAACAAATTTCATTTTCTTTTAAAAAAAATTAACCTTATTTAAATTGTTTTTAAAGGGGTTTATCACAATCTATTTTTTATTTCAAATTACTTAGAAATATGTTTTAATCATTTGATGTTATATTTAAAATATATTTCATAAACAGCTATAATGTCCTTTATTTTTTATATTTTATATATATATATATATATATATATATATATATATATATATATATATATATATATTTAATAGATAAAGTTTTCCATATAATTTTTTTAGAAGCGTTTAAAGATCTTACATTTTTTGCTCAATATATAGTTGATCTCTTACTGCAACAAACAAATGACAGGCAGTTTTACTTTACATATCTTCCCATTACCTATGTATACTCTACGAATTTGAACCAGAATTTGTTGTTTCAGGCATGTGTACTGTTGAATTGCTTAGGTTTTGCGAATTTGTTGATCCCACTTCAGTCCTGCAGGTTGGACAAGTGCTATGCTCTTCCAGCCATGACGTTATACAAACAGAGTGGAATAAGTGGGTTTCGTGACAGGGCATCTTGCAAACCTCACTTCCCACTTGGAAATTCTCCATACAAATCCCACTTGGAAATTCTCCATACAAATCGGGCATGAAAGGGCTGCATCAACCTGAGCCTGTGAAACGATAATGGTAGGCAGAGAATCAAGAGGTGGATTCTCTGCCAACGCAAGACATTCTCTGACATTGCTTAGGTGATCTATTCTGTGGAAATGTTCACGTAATCTCTGGAATACTTCCCGCTGTTCTTCACTTATATTCTGCATACCTTCTATGCTGTCAAAACGAGTACGCATGCCATTGTAATTCCAGTTTATCTGTTCCACAGGAGGGTGCAAATCAATACGGCTAAACAGATTTTGTACGTCCCTCTGTAAATCGGCAATCAACGAATCATACATAGCTATTAATCCTGGCAGGTCATATCGACACAATATTTCCTCCTCTTCTTGTTCTAAACTGTCAGAAGAGAAAGAACTGTGAGCAGAACTGGAAGCCATATTTCCTGGTTTTTTGATTGTTCGTTTCCCTTTCTTTTGAAAATTAAATGATTCTAGAGATCTCGAGAAACCAATTTTCTGTGCTTAGAAGTTACGACGAATGAACAAAAATTCTACTCTTTTCACCATATACCTATATGAAAGTATGCATTAAGAGTCACGCTGCTTCGACTAACTATTCGTGCTATTTGTTTATGTGATTGCAAAGCAAGGCACTGCATATAACATGTAGGATATGGGGAGATAGTATAAATTCAACTAAATTAGGTCAATGGTAGTTATGGGTACATGTACTTTGATAATATAAACATTAAAATATGGAAAATATATTTAATAATAAATGAGGATGTTTAGTTTTGTACTTCGAAGAAATGAAGTTTAGATGTTTAAAATGAGAAAATGAATAAAATAGTTTGCATCATGGAGGTTTGAGTATGTGGATTAGGATGATATCTATGTTCATATAAATGATCTTATAGTTTATGCATATGTGATTCTTGGTTCCCTAGATTCTTTAACTCAAGGTGGGAGAGAATGCTTGAATTTGATCAAATAGGAGAGGATATGATATGAATGCAATTGAATGTCTTTAAATACAAAGGAATAACCATAAACTGTTCAAATTTGTGTTTTCTTGGTGTCATGCCTACATTCCAAGGACAAATTCTACTAAAAAGATAACATTTTGTATATATTAACTTGTATTTGATGACATATCACAACCCATTATACAATCCAAAATAACTTGTCAGTTACACACCAAATCAATAACTTGTATATCTATTTATCACTAACCAAACCTTTTTAACACTTCAATGTAAACCTATGCCTTGTAACTTCGTCAACAAAGGATAACCACTTAATAATAAAGATAGCATTGGTAAACACTTAATATCAACACCATCATTAAATATACGCTAGTTCAATGTATCACATAGAATAACATGTGGGTAAAACATAGTTTAAGTTTGGAGTGTAGTAGGTGGTAACCGTCGAAACTCCTTGTAGGATATACCATTAGGCAAGTTATTATAGGTATCAAATTAATTTTATTTGATGAATAACTAATTCATTTTCTCATGGAGTTATTTATGAGGAGGGAAGCTTGACTTCCATGAATAGATGTACCATAATAGAGAAGCTAAAGTTTAATCCACTTTTACTTCTAGTGATGAGTGAGAGAGAGTGAGATGCTAATTTCCTAGAAATAATTTTAATTCAAGCACTAGTTTTCTTATTCTTATGTGTCAAATTTAGTCCTTATTATTTTACATTAAAATTATTAAACATTACACACATGTAATATTATCATTTATATGCACTATATCAGTCATCACGAATAAGGATTAAGGAATATTTCAATCTGAAAGGGCTCATATAGCCAAATTTATACTCATTTCCAACTATTTGGATTTCCTAATTCATCAATACAAGTTATTATATCTTGATTATTGACAAATTCCATCCTCTCTATTTCACTTCTCTAATATTAATTCATAAAAATTCACCTTAATTATCTTTACGGCTAAACTATGAGGAATTTGAAGATGATGCCCAAAATAATGAATTCACTATTAATAACCACTTGTATATCTATTAATAATTCACTATTTTGGGCACCTATAGCAGCTAAACCATGAGGAATTTGAAGATGATGCAAACTAGAGTTTCATGACATTTTATCTTTAGATTCTAAATATATTTTTTCAAAAATTTTAGAATCAGATTGTAGTTCTTTTTCCATCTCCCTCGAATTTTTTTTTTTTGAGAAAACAACATTTTTAAAAAGTGACATTCACTGTATAACACATAATTTTTTTTCCATGAAGGATAAAATTCTAATTATTTTGAATTTAGATTTGTAACTCTGATATCTAGTGCTTCCACTTGGTTAGATAGTTTTTTATGTAATAGTTTTTCTTTAATAAAGTTTGGAAGTCAAGCCAATTACAATTCAAACATAGCACACCCGTATAACGCGTAACTTTTTTTGTATGTGTAAAAAAAAAATAAAAATTGTTGGATCAAGAACTTAAATATTTGGTACACTCATATTTTTCAAAAAATATTTTGAAAATATTCTATTTTTCCACGTGTAGAATAGAGAGTTTGATTTTTGGTGAAAAACCTGCATTCACAAGAAATAAAAAATAAATATAATAATAACATTAAATTTATTTAAAATTATAATTTTTTGAAAGCTTATAATAAGGACTACATACTTATAAAAATAAATTTTAAATGAATTCATTTGATCCCCCAAATGGTAAATCAAAAGTTATTTTTTATCAACATTTTGATAGGTGTAAAGGAAACTTTGTTATACGTATGGTTTAAAACTAGCAGAGTTATATCAAAGGGCGTTTGATCTAAGGTATTTTGATCAAACCATCTTCAATTGGAATGATTTTAATGAAAATTTTAAAAGCTTAAATCATTATATTTTCTAAAAATATGTGATTTAAGCAAAAACTAGAATCTCTCAGAAATTGTAAACTAGCTTTGTGGGATCACCCTACAAAATCTATTATGAGAGAGCTATATTTCTAGATTTAACTATGTGGATTTATTTGCATCAAAATTACAAATCACATGTCATGATCCATCACCAAGACAAAAGATAGAGTTGAAGGAGACAAACGAGAGATTGTCGACCCATACTAAATAATAAGAGATAGGGGAAGGTGATTAGGTTGCATAGGATTCAAGAAAATTTAAAATGTAAAAAAAAAGTTTAGATAGGAATTAAATAAAAGAGAAAAAAACCAATAAAACTACTAGATGGTTATAATTAGAGAGAAGAATTTTTTTTAAAAAAATATATATGTTTATGAATTTTAAAGATATATCTACATATCTATAAGATATATCTTAAATATAAATATATAATATGTAAAGATATAAAGAAAAGTAAGATCATCTTTATACCCTATAACTTATATATCAAAGAAAAAACATATAAGAGATACACAAGAAAAATAAAGATAGAATTTAGAAAGTAATAAGATATATAGTTATTAAGAATGAATTAGAAATATAAAGATATAAGAAATAAAAATATAGTAGAATATGAGAAATAAACTATAAAAGGAACTTTATATATATATTCTAAGTAAGATATAGAGGTATTAGAAAATACGAGAAAAAATCATAAAAGAATATAACAATGGAAAATGAAAACTAAAAGAATCTAAAAATTAGAGATATTATCAAGAAGAAAAAGTCTTTAAAATCAAATATAAGAAGATAATTTATTAATCCTCACATGTGTATGTGAGAGTGAGTGAAGTAAACATATGAACATAAAAAAATAGAATTAAAGGTATTAGTAAGATATAAATATACTACTATGTATGAGATCTAGAATATAAAAGGAAAAAAAAAGGAACAAAGAGGTATAGAAAAATATAGAAAAAATAAAAATTAACTATGCACTATAATAAAATTTTATTATATATATATATATATATATATATATATATATATATATATATATATATAAGAAAGAAGATAAGAGAAGTATATAGAACAAGTTAATAATATGTAATTAAAATTAGTATTTTATAAATATAAAGATAAGGGAATAACATTAAGTAAAATAATATTTATACATCTTTAAGAGAAGGAAATATATTATATTCCATCCATATAGTGTTCAACTATCTAGTAAATTCTTCACTATATATAAATTTTAAATATACATTTAGCTTAAATATTAATTGTGATGTATGGAAAGTGATCCTAGATCTAATTAGGATTAAATTATTTTTACTAGACATCACATTTGGACACAAGACCAAATATGGTTGATGATAACCAAGTGCTACCACATGGGATATTCAATCTCGTAGGTTTTGTGTCTATTTTTGTGTTGTGAGCATGATAGATTTGATTTTTAATTTAACAATCCTATTTGACATGTTGCCCTAGATTGAAAAATGTAGTTTATCACATATATGAAAACAAAAAGCCACAGAAAAATTTCAAATATGAGAATGAGGTACAAAGAGAAACTTGTGACTAAAAGACGAGGCTAAATTGTAGAGACAGGGCCACTAGGTTCCTTAGATTGAGATGCTTTTTTCCAAGATCTAAAAAATTTGAAATGTAGGTTATAGTATACTATGTGTTTCATGTGACTTTCAACTAATGAAACTTTTGGATCTAACCTACACACTTGAAAAGAAGGTGAAAGGTTGTGTTATATAGAGGCTTACCTAAGTCAAACCTCGTTTCAATACCCTAATAATTATATAAAAAATAATAATTATCAAGAGGGCATACCCTAGGTCGGGAAGAGGCCAAATCAATAATAATTGACTAAAATGATAAATTATAAATGGCAAGGTTACCTTGATGTAAAATTCTTGATCATGTGATGTCACACTAGAGCTTACCACAAATATTGATTGATGGATGCCTTGATTGCTTGATAGACATAGAAAAGGCTATCTCATAAAACATAATAGATTACTGTAACTAGAATGTAGAAGATAACTTTATACATCATAATAATTTTACATGACTCGCATAATGGCATCTTACATATAATTACTTCATTCTTCTTGATTTATTACAAGATTCATCTTAATTGATGAAACCATTGTAATATAATGTTGTTAATTTTTCCTTTAAATTACCTTGACTACTTTTAGGATGCTCAATTTTCTCAATAGAATTTTTTGTATTTTAAATGGTGAAAAAGACATGTGTTTATATGTAATTCTAAATAATTTATCGCTAATCAATTAGCCAAAAAATGACTTTGGATTTTCAAATATTAAAATACCGACACTAACATATTTTAAATAAATCCAAAATAGGCTATTCAAGGGTGTTGGGAACCCTAGCCCAAACCTATCCTTTTAGGCCTTAAAGCATCGATAAATTTCTTTATTCTAATTTCACTCTAATTTTTTAATATTATTATAAAATGGGAAAATTAAATGTAGAATTGGGTACCAACACATGAGGGGGAGTTAAACCTAGTGTGAAATTGTCAAAGGTGATAATTTATGAGGCTATGTTTAGCCCTCACTTTAGTGAGAATATGAACTTACATTCAAATTCACACTAAAGTAAGGATACGTCAAGAATGGTTCAATTGTCCAAATATTTGATAGATAGGACAACACTTAATCTATGAGATGCACTAGCCCCAAGCTCATAGTCCTATTGCACAACAATGTAAGGACAAAGGAACACATAAACATGAGGTCTAATGCAACATGACAAACATGAAGCATACACAATGAAGAAACACAACATAACATGTAATGTAAAAAATAAACATGATATAAACCTAATAAAGACAAAAGGAGAAGATAATGTAAACACAAAAGGGCACAAGGAAAACACAATACAAATAACAACACAAGGTTAGTGCAAAAAGTATTCGAGTCAGTATGGAAAAGAAAAATTAGTCTTAAGATTTTCTTAAATTCTAAATGTCATCTCGCAAATATGATGTTAAACAAGATAGTGCTCTCATATGGACCAATAAGTTGTGTTATGCTAGACCACTCATGAGCTGCATAGATGTTGAAACATAGGGAAATAGAGGTGACCCTAAAATGATATGATAAAGGAGATATACACCTATTTTAACTATTTCATTAGGAAAAAGAGATCCCCTATGGCAAGATTGAATTTCAACCCTTGGGTGAGTCAATCTTAATGGAGATCTTGTTAATTTCCTTATGTTTAAGGATGGGGTACATCAGCCTGAAATGTAGTTTTAGGAGATGAATGAAAAAAACCAAATGAATGCAATTATGCAATGTAACACTTGAACCATCAATTTAAAACATTAATCTAATGAAATCCAAAAAGTTCCAACAGATATTAGAAGGCTATGAATTTATGCACCTATCACCAAAATTATCTATTGAGTTTCCTCCTAGGACATATTCTCCCTAGGATGAATGGATCTTTCTACAGGGATCCAAAATATATTTTTAGAGTCCTCTACTCCTAGATATGCACTCTAAATTCCTCTGGATTTCACAGTCGGAAAGTTATAATTAAATTCTATAAGTGAGTTTCAATGACTTGACAATAACGTTGACAACTTTGACAACTTTGAAATTTTTCACTTTTTATCAATCTTCAATCCTTCTTCACCTACAAATCTACAAATACAAAGAGAGGGAATTTTTTTATTTTTTGGTGAATGCGGGTTTACCTTGGTCAAACCCTATTTTTGTAATTAAACCTTGAAATGAAATGAAACATGAATGGAAGGAATGATGAATGAACACTAGCTTGTTGCAAATCACCAAACCCTTAAATGAAACCCTTGAAGAACTGAAATCTAATACATCTCTCAGAGGTCTTTAACTTGCATCAATGGCTTGATTAGATGCTTGATTTGATAACTTGAATATTGAGTTGAATGATTGAAACCTACATCACAATGTTAGCTCAAAAAATATGCATGAATGAAGATAACTTTGACATTATTCTTGAGATATTGGATTCTATAATAAATGATTGAGAAATGTGCTCCTGAACACCTTTGAAAATGATATTTTCTATGATTCTTTTTCTCTCATGAAAATTTTAGGATTTGAAATGATAAAAAGACCTTGTATTTATAGGTAATTTTCTAATTTCCTAACAATTAAACTTCAGAGGCCAACAATTGCAAATTGAATTTGAATCACAAAAATGCCACCAAAAATATATTAAAAATTGGGGTCATAAACTTAAGTAGGACCCATTCACTCTTGGACGAATGGGTCCTAGGCCCCAAACCTAGGAAACACTAATGTCAAGGAAATTTAGTTAATGTTTGCAATTGTTTAATACAAGTTTCCCTTTCATAAAATGAGATTAATTAGGCTTTTAAATGAAAAAATTGTTGAAAGAATGAAGAAGTAACCCTTTTAATGTGTTGTGATTGATGCCAACATTAGTTTTTGATAGTTTTTCTAATCCGCTAAACAAAATGTATGTATCTTAATCCAGTATTTTGATCTAGAATTTTTTGTATAAAAATCTTTGCTTATGAGGTTATAGTATGTTATTCCTAGCTACTTTTTGCATTTATGATCAATATTTTAGTAGGTTTGGATGAATAGGCTGAAATTTACAAGCAACAATAGTCTGGCATGCAGTTTTTGGCTTTATAAAATATAAATTCATATGTGTAATCTAGTTCGCGTTAAATTGGTAATTGGGATCAAAATTTACAAATTTGTGATATTTTTAATAGATCTCAATACAATATATATTCTAGTTGGCACATGCTTATATGATTATATGGGTCATTGATGGTTGATTAGTTGGCTTATATTCTCAACCAACTTCATACTTGATATGTGTTGTGAAGATTCAATATGTATTGTGGATGTTAATGAGATCAATTCTAGATTGATGCTGACCTAAATTACATTTTGCACATTTTATTTGAATGTGAAGAAGCTTTTGAATCAAGTTTCTATCCAACAAGGTAATTTAAAAGTAAAATAGGGCTACATCTAATTAGGCTGACCTAATTAATGTATGTGAATGTTTTGGGTTTTCCACATAAAAATCCTGGTGTTCATGTGTCATGTAATGTTGTCATTATTTCATATTTTCATTCATAATTGCAGTTAGATATGTTTTGTTAATTGGATGTTTTATTATCAAATGATTTCATAGAATATTGATTCACCCCCCTTCATAGTATTTTGGGTGTTCAAAAATTGGTATTAGAGATTGGTTCCTTTTAAGATGCCTAACAACTTTAGGAAGATCTTGGAGGTTGCGCACATGGTTGATAGAAAGTATCCTATTCCTGGATAGAAGATTTTTTTGAAAAGAAGAACTTATAGGTGCTCTTGAAGATTTTGATAGAGTTGAAGGTGAGCACAAGAATTTGAAAGAAAATATAGAGGAAGCAAATGAATGTGTCAAAAAATTGAGAGAAAAAATCATGAAATTCAAAGAAATACATAGAGAAGTCAATGAGAAGTTGGAGTAAGAAAAGGAAGACATCACTAAACTAAAAGTGCAAGTGGAAGTAAAGAAAAGAATTGAAGATTGTTTGAATGCAATGCTAAAAATAAAAACTAATGAATGCAAAATACTTGAACAAGAAGTTGTAACTCTGAGATCAAATATGGAGAAAGCAAGAGCTCATGAGGACAATTACAAAAAAAATTGTACAATTCTTGATGAGCTAATTGCAGGACAAAAATCATCTAAAGATAAGGTGGTTTAGGACTTGAAGAAGGAGAAATCTCAAAGGTCAATCGGACTCTTAACAAGGTTGACAATCAAAGGAAGACTCAAGGTAATGGAAAACAGATCAAGAATCAAAGAAGCAATGTTAGAAGAACCCCTATCAAACAACCAAATGCTCAAGGGTACCCATCTTTCAATGGTATTTTTTTTCATGCAATAAATTTGGACATATAAGTCTATTGAATGTAGAAGTAGAATGAGTCAAAATTTTGTATGCTTCTCTGAACAATGTTTTGCATGCAGGAAGTTTGGAAATAGAACTATTGACTATAGAAATTAGATGATGAATATATTTAGTACTAGTAGAATGCTTCAATCATTCAATGGTTACTATTATACATGCAATCAAATTGAACATAAAGCTAATCATTGCAGATCAAGATCTAATAGAGGTTAGTTTAGTTAGAAAAATGTTGTATGCTACAATTCCAACAAACCTGGACACATTTCAAGATTTTGCAGAAGCAAGAATAGAAGGCAAACTAATTAGGGAAAGAGGAATGAACCTATGAAGAAAATTGACCCTAATGAAGTAAAGAAAAGAATGGAGAAGATTTGGAGAAAGAAAGAGGACAAAGATGAATCAAATGTATCTATACCTCCCTCTGGTGCAAAGATTTCTCTTGGAAATTAAACCTAGGCATGGGCTTAGCATAAGCAATAATAGAAAAATCTAACAACCTAGTAGAAATATGAAGTGTCAAGGAGTGACATGAAGATATATGATGTAAAATGACAACATTAAGATTCTAGAAAAGAAACCGAAAGAAAATATTGAAATTTGAAGAACTCAGAAACATTTATGGTTTGCAGTGTATCAATGAAGCATTTACCAGCTTTTTGGAAATCAAATTATTTAATCCAAAATTAGGGAAAATCAAGAAGGAATAAAGTGAGTTTCTAAGTTGATTATAATCACTTTTTTGCATTTGGAGAAAGCAAAGAAAATTGGAAGAAGTGTTGAAAGATATTTAAAGCAAATTGGTGTAAACCCTAGATCTCATGAAATGCATAAAAGGTGTTTACAACTATCTATGCTTTGAGGATTTGAAATAGAAGTGACTGTATAAGAATTTTTTGTTTGAATTGAAGATATAATGGCTACAATAACCATAGATAACATCATTGAGACACATAGATTGATGTTCAACACTGTACCTTAGGTAGCTCTCTCCTCGAGACGAAAGTGTAGTTCTAGGATGACAGCATGACACACTAGTGTAGCGTCTCTTATGTGCACTCGTGTCCATATGACCAAAAGATAGAGAATAAGTATATGAACAACAAGAAAACAATCTAACAGCTTAGCTAGTTGTTTCTAAATGAACAAAATAGAACTATAGCAAATGATAGGTACAAATGAAGAGGGTAAATTAAATGGATGAGATCTAAGATGACGAAGATAATCTCACGAAGGTGCCAGTTCACCAGCTAGCTCCAAAAGCATGTTCTTTCACATGCACACAAGAAGGAAGGCGAAAATTGTTGGAGTTGTATATGGGTCTACCTCACCCAAACCCTCGTTTTGGTGTTTCCATCTCCATAGCTAGCCAGATAGCAATGACATATAAATATGTGATAAAGAAGTAAATAAGGAAGGAATAAAAATAACAATATAAAATAGAAAATAGCTACACAACCAAATCACAAAGGAGAGGAGTAAAACGTTACCACCTACACCAAGAGCTCACTAGCCAATGGACAAGAAAGAAGGATTGAACAATCACCATAGCCTCAACCATGATGAATGGAGGTCTCACAAAACCTCAAGCCCACACTGTAATAGTTTACTTCACACTTTCTTTGTGGAGTTGACCGAGTGTTGTTGCTGCAATGGACTATTGAAAGTGCTAGAAATGCTTGAGAATGTGAAAGAAGGATGGATTGAATGCTTAGAGATTGCAAAAAGAGATGGGAAAAGATGATTTGAATGAAGAATGGATGAATTTGAAGGAGAAGAGGAAATAATCTACCATTTTCAGGGTCAGTTGGTCGAAGAGGGACGTTACAAATCGACTCCAATCGAAAGTGTGTAATGCCTCTTCCAACTTTAGATGAAAGGATCTGTTAGGGATGTAAGCACATCACATAGACGTCCACATGTCATGCATTTGTCCCCAAAAAGTATTCTTCTACCAACAAAAATTTTAGATTCCAAGTGGAAGGAAGGTAGCTTAGTGATGTGGAATTATGACTTCAGATTTGGTTTTCTAAGGTGTGGATGTGTAAAAGGGGAATTTGTGTAAGGGGTGCAAATTCTCTCCTATACATTTTCCCCCCACTTTAGTGAGCACAAATATTGATGAGTGCTTCGGTAAAGTAGATCAAAGAGTCATTAGGGTTAGAAATTTATGCCTGAACCTTCAAGGAAGTAGACTGCAATATAGCAAGCTTGAAAGCACAAGGTAGGAAAATGACTCCATAGCCCTACAGAACTATGAATTTGTAGAATGAAAGTGTTTTATAGGCCCGAAAACCTGCAAGGAGGCAATCCCCAATATCTCTCACATGAAGGAAGCACTGAGAATTAAGTGTCTCATAGGACCACATACCTACGAGGAAGGTGTCCTCCAAGATCTCTCACATGAAGGAAGCACTGAGAATTAAGTGTCTCATAGGACCACATACCTACGAGGAAGGTGTCCTCCAAGATCTCTCACATGAAGGAAACCCTAGGAAAAGACCCTATAGAAAAGAAGACCTACAAGGAAGGCATCCTCCAAGATCTCTCATATGAAGGAAACCCTAGAAAAAGTGCCTTACAAACCCACAGACCTACAAGAGAGTGAACCCCAAGATCTCTCACATGGAGGAAGCTCAGAGGAAGCACCTTATAGGCCCATAGAACTTCAAGGAAGGTGTCCCCAAGATCTCACATGGAGGAAACCAAAAGGGAGGAGACTCTGCAGAGTTGTATTAGAAAGAAGCTTTATAGGTGCACCTACAAATTAACATGTTTACCCACAGATAGAACATGTCCAAAGGTGGCCATGTAGGAAAGTAAGTGGACAATCATGTAGACCATCAATATATTGGAAAACTTTCAAAGGGATCCATCAAGAACTTAGCATGAAGAAAGGGATCCACTCGAGGGACACGCTATTTGAAAGTGTGGAAGATATTTTTTTTCTCGAATAAATTCAACACCAATTAATTCTTTTGAGAGATGTTCACTTCATCAAAGGAATGTGAAAAGGAATAAAATTCCCTTGTGAAGGGGAAGGTCAAAGTTACTTCCTCTCTCAGAAGAAATTTATGGATTATTTATTTGTGAATCCATGATGAAGGGAAACGGATTACATTAGAGGGGTCCAAGTTGAGAATGTGCTGATTCTTTGAAATTTTTTGCAAAGATTCTTGACAAAAGATTTACTGGAAATGAATACATTTTTTGAAAATAAAAGTAATGGAATTGTCACACATGAAAGGGAAAACTCAAGCAAAGAAGAGAGAAAGATAAGAAAAAAACAAAGGAGAAATAAACATAAACAAAGGGCACAGGGGTGGTCAATTATTTTAGGGTCAAAGCTGGTCATAGATATATAAGTATACTAATAGTAGTATATAAATGAACTGGCATCAACCCCCTACTATATTAGACCATGTGAAGAAAGCATGAGAAAACAAAGTAAAAATAAAATTTTTGGTCAACATGGAAGGGAAGCCTAAATACCCCCAACACTTTGCATCATCCCCAATTTATCGAAAGTCAATCACAAACATGGAAAAATGATGATACAAATAGTAGAAGGTTTACAACACAAAAACCTCACCTATATACAAGCACCAACAAGGGTGAAAATGGTCATCTAGGGACACATAGCATGATCACAATGGGAACACATCACAACACACACAAACATCTAATCTAAAGATAAAGATGAGGCCTCCCCCTAGCATTCATCAACCAAGAGGTCATCGGCTTCCCACCCCAGATCATCATAAGGGGAAGGAGGATGAGCTTGCAATGGTGGAATATTAAGGGGTGGAGCTTCCAACCCTCCTACAATAAAGGCTAAGGAAGAAGGCCTTGCAAGGTCTCCTCCACTTGGCTCTTGTGGAGCTATGGTCAATGATTTTGTGAAAATCGCTGACAAGGCCAAAACCTCATCATCGAGAGTTAAACATGCACTTCATTGGAGTGACATGTCATAGCTCAACAGATGGAGAGGGTTGCACCTAAGATTCACTGCTAGGCTCACCAAGTGACTCAGGAGTGGTGAAAAACTCAGGGGAAGTTGGATGTAGTTCCATTACTAGGATGGAACAAGCTAGTGCATGACCACCCTTTGGAGAAGATGGGATCCTCTTATGACCTCAATTGTTGGAAGCACCATCGTCCATCTTCTGCTTTGTCAAAGGATTTGAACTCCCCATAGATGAGGCAAGAGGTGTAGAGGAGGAGGAGGAGGAGAAAACCAAAGCGGATACCACCAAAGTGTTTGGCATATCCACGGGCTTCAGGAAAGGAGGGACATCCGGAAGTGACATCAACAGGGCCAGCTCAACCAAAGGAGCAATGAACACCTGCACCTTTTGGGGTCATCTCCTCTTCCTTCCTCTATAAGCAACCTACCTAGTTGTGAGATCCTTTCACTGACACTTGCATTCACGTGCAAGGCAGTCTCTACAGCTCTTTGAGCTAGAGGTTGAAGGTTGCAAAGGAGTAGAAGACTCCTTCTCAGCCATGGAAGTGTCCACCATAACTATTTCTAGCAAAGGGATAGGCTCTTGAACAGGAGCAGGAGGAGTAGGTTGAGAAACAATGGGGGGAGTCAGCTCTAATACCTTGGCAGCAGGCCTTTTCCTATTTGCTACTTTTGGAGCAAGAATGGTGGGAGGTTGTGAAGGCTAGGACATAGAGGATTCCCCATGGGGACCTTTCTTCTTGCCATATCGAATGGGCCTATGCACCATAGACAAAACAAGAAGCTCAAACGCGGGGCACATGGGCTTTCACCAAGAAGGCACCATAGGGTTCTCTCATAAATGCAGAATAGAATATGATGGTGCCACACTAGGGCGAGAGGGAGCATTAGGCTAAATAGAAGAAAAGGAAGAAGGAGGATCTTAGGACTACTTCTCTTCTTCCCTTCTACATACATTGGTGACATCATTGTCAAATTTTAAGCAAGCCCTATGTGAAATAGCATAAGGAAATGGAGGGTATGTCACTCTCAACCTTAAGCACCCTCTCTTGTAATTTTGATAATTTTGGTACAAGAGTCCTTCCTAGGTGTAAGAGGATCAACGAGTGCAAGCCAAGAGTAATATAAGGAGTAACTACCACGCTCAACTAGTGGTTTATAGCCAGTGTCATTGATCACATGTACAGAACCCCCATGAATTAATTTTAAACATTTGTGCACAACTGAGGGAACTGCATTCATAGCTACTAGCTAAGGGATAACCAACTTTACTTTGAAGAGTTCAGACCTTGGGATTATATCGAAGAAAAGGTTCACAAATTTAGGTCCAACCAATACCGACAAGACCATACTACCCAGAGGAGGTATGGAAAGTTGATCGTGCATGCAGATGGTGCTCACAGGTGCATCATACCCATTTTTATGTAGAAAATTGATTAACATGATATCCTAAGTTACGATATTTACTTGAGATGTTGGATCAACGAGAACACCTACTATGGTTTTTTTGTTTATTCATGCAGGGATATAGAGAGGAGATGGTTCTCTATCAAAGCCCATCAACAAATCCTATGAAGTGAAGGTTATACCAGTACCACTACTCACAGGTTGCATAGAGGGGATAGGTTGATGCAAGAAAAAGGCCATTGTATACACTAAACAACACTCTCACAAATCCCCCTAAAGGTTGTAAGATAGGATAGTGACCCAATTAAGGTTTTGTTGTGGAACACTTTTGAAACCTTCCAACTACACCTACTAGCGATCGCAAGTTGGGCTGTAAGGTGAAGGCCTCACAACACTCACACCTACAACACTCCTAGAATACGAGGAAAGGAAATTTCAGTAGCACAATATCTAACCAAAATGGTTCACGTTAGGTTCACCAAAAATGTAAGAGAGGGGGACCAACGACATGAAAGCCCCAGGTCACAGAGAGCCAAGAGTGGAAGGCTGCCCTAACTTACCTCACTCTAAATGGATGTTTTGAAATAAGGGACGAGAATGATGAGGACTATAAAGTACTTCAATCACTCCTTAGACCTGAAATCCATGTTGGGGCTAGGTGAGATAGTTTTAAGATTCAACACTATACCTTAGGTAGCTCTCTACCCAAGGAAGAAAGTGTGGTTTTGGAATGACATCATGATGTGCTAGCATCTCTCAGGTGCACTGGCATCTGTATAGCTAGAGGACAGATAATATAGTACAGACTGCCAGAAAACAAGCTAACTACCTAGCTAGTTGTTTCTAAATGAAAAAAATAGAACTCTAACATATGAAAAGTACAAACAGAGATGGAAAAGTAAATGGATGAGAGCTAATATGTTGAAGATAATCTGACCAAGGTGCTAGTTCACTAGCTAGCTCCAAAAGTACATTCTTTCACCTACACACAAGAAGGAAGGGGAAAATTATTGGGGTTGTATAGGGGTTTGCCTCAATCAGACCCTTGTTTTGGTGTCTCCACCTCCATGAGCAGCCAGACAACAATGAGATAGAAATATGTGATAAAGAAGTAAAGAAGAAAGGAATGCAAATAACACTATAAAATAGTAAATAGCTACTCAACCAAATTGCAAAGGAGAGGACAAAAACGTTACCACCTCCACCAAGAGCTCACTACCCAATGGAGGAGAAAGAAGCCTTGAACAATCACCATAGCCTCAATTGTGATGAAGGGAGGTCTCACAAAACCTGAAGCCCACATTGCAATGGCTTGCTTCACACTTGTTTTTTGGAGTTTATGGAGTGTTGTTGCTGCAATGGAGTGTTGAAAATGCTAGAAGTGCTTGAGAATGTGCAAGAAGGATTGATTGAATGCTTAGAGATTGAAAAAAGAGATGGAAAAATATGAGTTGAATTAAGAATGGATGAATTTGAAGGAGAAGAGGGAAGAATTTTTTGGTTTTTAGGTTTGGTTTTTCGAAGAGGGATGTTACAAATTAAGTCCAATCCTAAGTGTAACGCCTCTACCAACTTCAGACGTAGGAATCCATTAGGGACCTAATCGTGCCACATGGATTTCTATGTGCTACACATGGGCCCCCAACAAATATTCTTCTACCAACACAAAGGATAGGTGCCAAGTGGAAGGAGGGAAAATTTCTAATGTGGAATTTCAACTCGTATTTAGTTTTCTAAGGTGATTATGTGTTAAAGGGGAATTTGAGTAAGGGATGCAAATTCGCTCCTATACACACATGCAGCATATCTTTATTACAATTTTCTCAATATCCTCAACTTATACAACCAACAATAATTAATAGATAATGAGATGACCAGTTGACATCAATGAAAATACCTACAAACTTTCCACAACACCTTCAATCTTTTCATTCTTGCATTGATTCCTTCCTATCTCCTGGTGTAGCTTTATTTCAGAAACATATGACTTGGCATAAGGATTTTCAAGGAAAGATCTCATGTCTTCAGACAAAACATTGGCTACTTTAAAGTAATTGCTCATAGTGATGGTGTAGCAACTACTTTCAAATGGAAAAATAAATCGATGACATCTTTCAGTATATTTTTTGGTGTGATTTTCTTTCTTCTTGTGATGTGTCCTTTTCTTGGTGGTCTCATTGGGTTTGATGTCCTCCAAGAGTGTATGATCTCCCTTCATGGCATGATACAAACGAGGCATCACATGAGTGACAATCTAACATACTTGACTTGTCCTCGCTTGGAGACATTAGGCACAATGCTCCCTAAGAAGAATACCTTACATGAATAAAGAAAAATCCCCTTTAACAAATTTTGTATAGACATGTGACATTATAAAAGCATTTACAAAAAGCATTACATTGTGGTTCCTTATCAAAGTTTTCAAGAGGGTGACTTCGGTATGGTATGGGAGGCTAATATGATTCTCTCATTTTCCACCTCATTGGGTTAACTCACCTAGTGGACAGATTGAGGTTCCACTACCCCAGAGTGAGCAATGTATGTTATAGACAAATAACCCTATTCCACAATGTGTTGGAATGTTTGTGCTTGATCCTTTTGTTTTTCTTTATTTTTCTTTTCCTTTGATAGGGTATGATTATATATCTTTATTATTGATGCATACTTAAGTGTCTTGAATGTCTACTTTAGTGTGATTTTGACAGGGGTAGAATGTAGTAATGAAAAAAGTATCCCTTTTCCTTAATTTAGGAATAATTTTCATTGAATTAACCTAATTTTCCCTAGGTTTAATGTTGTAATGTGTTGTAACACATTCACATTGATCTTGGGCCCCTTTTTAATATACTTAACTTGTACCCTATTTATGGTGTTTTAAAGTGTTGTAACACACTTTCACATTTATCTAGGATCTCCTTAATTAATTATGATTAATTAGAGTTAATTATCCCCTTTAATTCTAATTTAAGCCTTATTTGTGACACCTTCCGAGGATCCATCCTGAAACCCATAATTCAAATTGTAAAACATTCAATTGGGAAAAATCAAGGTCCTAGAAATTAGTGCTAGGACCCATTCACCCTAGGGGTGAATGGGTCCTCCCTCTAAAGGACCCCCCTTTCTTTATATATTCTACATGGGTTTTTCATCTTATTTCATCCCTCGAAGGATTGGTCTTGGAAAATTGTGCCAAGAACCATTTTCCCTAGGTGGGGAATAGGTCACACCTTAATGAGAACCCCTTTTTTGAATTTGATTCTAGCGGGATTTTGATAACATTCATTTCCATATTTGGTGTCAACTTCAACTATTTGAATTTTTGGGTTAATCTCTATATTTAGTATAAATATGGGATTATTTCACATAGTTTTGTCCTAGATATCCAAGCATTCATGCATTATAGAAATTTTGAGTTCACAAGAGCATTCCAAGAGAATTTTCAAGGGTATTTCAAAGTAGATTATCAAGGTTTTACTATAGCAATTCAAGATCATTCATCATGTTAAGGGTTTGATGCATTCATGCATTTTGTTGAGCTAAGATAGTGGATGTAGCATTGAGGATCTACTTGCAAGCATTATTATACATCTTATTTGAGATCAAGATCTACATTCTTCATGGCCACCTTATGTTAGTTTGTAGATTTATTTTCCAAGACAACATCTGAAGTATCATCGATTGCACCATTTCATGTTCATGTTTGAATTTCATTATTTCATTATTTGGTTTGACTACCTACAAATGGTTTGACTTAGGGAAATCCCTATTCACTAAAAATTAGCAAGTTTTTCTTCCCTTGAATGTGTGTTTGTAGATTTATTGGTTGAATCTTTGATCAAGTGGAGAAGAAATTGGAAGAAAAATTGTCAAAGTTCTCAATTTGCAAGATTTTATAGGGCAAGAATGAAGAATTGAAGCTACAATATTTGCTACAGGTTTTTGAGAGTTGAAAACAAAGGATATGAGAGTGCATACATCAAGGAAAATAACCCAGATATCAATTTCAAAAACCCTAAGAGAGACCCATTCGCCACTAAAGTCGAATGAGTCCTTTGTTCCCTAAAAACAGGCTTCTTATAGCAAGGTACACACCATTTTATGCTCTAAAAACTCCTCTCATAGTTGCAATAATAGTTAGGGTTAGTTTTTTATTGTTATTTGCATCTTATCATACACATAATTGCATGTTTCATAGGACTAAAAATTAGAGGTTCATCATTTTTATTGACTCATTTTGGTGCACCCTATTTTTACATGAAACATTAACCAAGGTTCAAACCCCCACTAGGCCATCATTGTTGCCTCACTAATACATTGTTCTCCTAGGTTTGAACCTTTGCATTAAGCTTTTTGTATTTATGCCAATGACATAGTGCTCCAAACCCTCACTAGATGTGTGTAATCATGGGACTTGTGCCCCTACTATGTTATTGAGCTCATGAGTTTAGATTACTCACATTAGTGTTGTGCATTCATGTTAGAAATGAGGTCCCCCATTTATGGCCTTATCTTGCTTGAGCTAGCCTAAAAATTTCACATTACTAATAAAAAAGAACCTTTCTATTTTAAATTATACTATGTTGAAATATTTAGGAGTTGAAAATTATGCATATATCCTTTAAATGTAAGGATGAAAAAGAATTACATATTATATTTTTTACTTCAAAAAATTATTTGGGAGTTGAAAATTATACCTATATCCTTTAAATGTAAAGAAGAAAAAGAATTACATATTATATTTTTTACTTCAAAAAATTATTGTACGTATCAATTATTTTGATTCTGTTATAGGTGATATTATAAGAAAATTAAACTATTATATGAAATTTTAATTTAAGTGAAATTATGCATTTTAAAAAAATATTGCTCTTTAGTGAGCTTTTATGTACATTTAAAGGTGGATGTGAAAGTTTGTATTAGAAGAATATTGATATTAAAGACAAATTGACTTGACACTAAAATATAAAATATTTTATTTTTAATAAGTAAAAAATTGGACATAATATTTCTATAATTTTTTCTTTTATCTTCACAAAAAAACATAACAATCATTTTGATAACCTTAACCAAACTCCAACATGAAACTCTTTTCAGATTCTATACTAATGATATTACATGTGGTGATTTTAGAAGTTTTAAATAAAAATAATAATAAAATTTACTTGATTCTTTAAGCTTGCAATCCTTAGGTTATGATGTATTTCAAACTGGGGAATTTTTTTTAAGTTGAAGCTAGCATTATAAATGATCCAATCTTGTGTAAAGCTAGCATTATTGTGCTAGCCTTCACCCATTCTCATTTACACATTTCATACAATTGTAGTCACACACCATCCATTTTTCAACATCTTCTCATACATCCCTAAGTGAACTCTGTGAACTTGAACATGGACTAGAACCAGAATCTCTACGTTCAGGCATATGATAAGAACTTAAATTGCTTCAATTTGGCGAATTTGTTGATCCCACTTCAGTCCTACAGGTTGGACAAGTGATATGCTCTACCAGCCATGACTTAATACAATCAGAGTGGAATAAGTGGCATTCGTGACAGGGCATCCTGGAAACCTCACTTCCCACTTGGAAATTCTCCATACAAATTGGGCACGAAAGGCCTGCATCAACCTGAGCCTGTGAAATGATTATGGTAGGCAGATCAAGAGGTCGATTCTCAAGCAATTCTCTAATCTTACTTGGGTGATTTAGTCTGTTGAAATGTTCACGTAATGCCTCGAATGTTCTCTGGTTCTCTTCACTTCTATTCTGCGTACCATCTATACTCCCAAACCAAATATGATTAATGCAATTGTAAGTGGCGTTTATCTCTTTTATACGAGGCTGTAAAGCACGAAGGCTAACTAGATTTTGTATATCCCTTTCTAAATCGCTAAACAATTTCTCATACACTACCATGAACATTGACAAACGAGTTGCGTAACTGTCAGAAGAGAAAGAAGTGTGAGCAGAAGGGGAAGCCATATCTCCTGGGTTTTTATTTGTTCGTTTCCCTTTCTTTTGAAACTTTAACCGATTCTGGAGATCTCGACAAAGCAATTTCCAGGTGTTTAGAAGTTATGACGAATGAACAAAAAGTCTATTCCTTTCACCATATATATACGAAAGTATAGATTCAGAGTCACGACGCCTCGATTAACTATTCGTGCCGTTTTTTATGTGATTGTAAAGTAAGGCGGTAAATATAACCTTGTAAAATGCGAGGCATAAGTATAAATTCAACTAAACTAGCAATCGCACCTTGGTGTGTATTGGGTAAGCGGAAGAGGTGTGGAAGGTAAATTAGGATAAATTTTGGTTTATTTTTCTTAACATTTTGGAGTACATGGAGTCTATTGGTAGGTCATTTAGCAAATAATGTTATTTGTGCATCAAAGGTCTTGATGGAGAAGTGAGAGCTTCAAATCAACCATGCATTATTTTATAGGTATCCAAACACAAACAACACAAAACCTCTAAATGAAGAAGATAATTAAGCTCCATTACCAACAAACTCATGTTAGGTTTGCAGGAGAGAGAGACAGAGACAGACACACACACACACACACAGATGGATAGAAAGAGGGAGAGATAGAGGGGAGAAGAGCAAGAGAGAGAGAGGGGGGGTTAAGGAGATAGAAGAAAAAATAGAGTGAGACTTAAAGAACAAAGAGAGGACTTGAGAAAGGGAGGGATACACAAAGAGGAAAGAGGGAGAGAGAGATAATAGAGATAAAAGGAAATAGATATCAAGAGAAGAGAGATTAATAGTTTAAATTGCATCTATAGCATCTCAGAAAATATCCTTCCATTATGTTGTGATAGATGGCATACCTTGTTATAGAGCTCCTATACCAACATTTACAACTACAACATTTGATACATCATTCATAGTTATACTAATTGGGAAGGTGAAATTTCTATAGGAAAGAGGGCCAAGGGAGGAGAACACCTAGAAATTTCATAGGACATGTCATTTTTCTTTGAATATGTACTAACTTATAACATGTTTGTTGATTTGAATCCATTGTGATTGACCCATTGTATATTTTTTCACTTTTGGGAGTCTTAAATTACATTATACTATTATTTTCCATATACCCATTCTCATCCATACAATGCTAGAGAAGTGATGCAAGACAATGAGAGTGTTCTCATCCATTCATAAAAAAATATTGCACAAAGGAGACATTGACTTTAGTGAAGCATAGTTGGCAGGCACAATGCAAAGATCAAGCTTAAAGTTGACGTGAATGAAGTCTTTCACTTTTGTATAGGCCCGAAAGGCTATATTAGTTGTGATCGAGGAAATAGGAGAAAAAGTTGCATGTTATGGCTATGAAAATTAACACCATTTTGGCTATGAAAGCAAGTGAAAGAATTCCTCTAGATGGCATTGTGATATCTAGTACAAGTTTTGTACATGAGAGTAGCTTGGCAAGTGAATTTGTGCTTATGGAAAAAGAAGTGGGTAAGGCAGTGTGAGGTGGCACTACAATTATTTTTCTAATTTAAAGGTGTTGTTTCATTCATGTTTGGATCCTTGTAAATGGATGCATATCACTTCTCCATTGAGACCTTTATTGCAAAAATGTACCCAAAAAATAGACAATTTTTTTCAAAAAAACCTTCCACATCTCTTTGCCATACCCATTGTACTCTAAGGTATGATTGCTAGTATAATATTATTGTACAAATAAAATTATTAATATAGAAAACTATGGGGTGAAAATAATTAAATTGATGTGTCAACATCCTTTATTAGGTTTATATGGATATCAATCAAAGAAGAATTTGGGACCAACTTTTCACATAATCCTTTGAAGCTCTAAAGTAAAGATAAGTACATTATAACTTCAAAGTGTACATATTGTATCAATGAGAATATATACATGTATATATCCATATAAGCCTATGTTTTATGCCTATCAATAAAATATGTGTTTAGAAACCAAACTTACATTGATTTCTACCAAACTCACTAGTATGAACTAACAATAGGTCCCAATGTGTTTATGCATGTATTTAGATGCGGATTTAAATTTTAAATCAAATGGGTATTCAGAAAGAAGACATAATGTCCTATTAAGCCTACTAAACTAGGTGTCCTCTCCCTAGCCAACTGAGATCCACAATATATACAAGGGCATTATTTTCCACTTACATTACATATTATTCAACAAGGTGTATCACCCCCTCTGCATTCGAATAGGTTCCTCTTTTGTGAGATATCAAGGAAATCAATAATAAGGAATCATTCTTACAAACAATCCAATCATGCCCTAAAGCATAGTATATGTAGAAATGTACATGATGTGTTTATATATCAATCTTTATAAACTAGAATAACATGGATTCTATCAAAGATATTATGCATACTCTAATTACAAGTCCCAATGTGCATACACATTATTCACACACAAATCTAGACATATCAATGAAATGGGTATTTAGGAGATAAGACTTTGCAGGAATTCTATCCAATAGTGAATAAAATTATAAACCATATTTTGGAAGGATTCCAAAAATTCCTTGAATCATACCATACGTACTATAATGGCCCAACTTTTATGCATATTATATATTTAAATATAATTAGGTAGAGACATATATACATTCTTATAAGGATATGCAATCAAATGGATATTCAACAATAAGACTCGCTAAAAATTCTATCCAATGCTAAAGAAAACAAAAAAATAAGACTTACAAGGATTCCATCAAATCCTTGAATATATTGTGTGTGTTAATCCAAAGGTCCAATATATACATATTATACACATACATATGTACAATCATAGACTTAAAGACATGTTCCCATATGTATATCAATGAAATGAGCATTCAACAAGAAGACTTGTAGGAAATTTTATTGAGTCTTGAAGAAAATTGAATATATAATTACAAGATCTATAGTTTACTTCAGTGCTGACACGTTTCCTAGAAGATTGGATTGTTGAATACCCACTTATATATGTATATATAAGAAGGGATATGTATATTCATAAGATTTTTAGTTTTCTTCTATACATATATGGTATGGATATAATATAAAAAAGAATATGTATTCACTGGATTTATAGTTTTCTCTAATGTTTGATAGATTTTTTGACAATCTTGAATTCTTAATTACCTATTTTATTGATATGAGAATGTGTATATATATGAGATGAGAGTTTAAAAATTACATTAAAATTTACAGTCTCCCAGAAAACACATCCACACTTGACCACCACAAGTTTAATGATCAACTATAAGTGTAATGCAATAAGGGTTACTCATGTGATTGAAGTATGAACAACCCTCATCCACTATACCTGCATGGCCACATTAATTTAGAATAGAAGAAAAGCTTATAATGTCAAGGTATGTTCTAGGGTGCTTCATTAATTCAAATATTTTGAGAGTATCCTTGCAAAATCCATATTGTGCATATCCTGCAACCATTGTATTCCATGAGATGCCATCTCTTTGGGGCATTTTTGTCAAATAGTTCATGTGACTTTTTTGTGCTTCCACATTTTGCATACATGTCCACTAGGGTAGTTGCAACTACAACATCTAATAAAATTCCTCTTTTATTTATGGTTTGGTGAATGTCTATTCCCTCTTCCAATTATCCTACTTTGGCACAGGAAAGAAGAATGTTGGAAAAATTTGTAGAGTCTGGATTTACACCTGCCAATGGCATTTGCCTAAAATTTTCTAAATATTTTTTTAAAAATCCATTTTTTGCATATCCTGCAATTATTGCATTCCATGAGATAACCTCTCTTTGAGGAATTATGTCAAATAGTTCACATTCCTTTTATATTCTTCTAGATTTTGCATACATGTCTACCAAATTCCTCCTTCCATGATGCTTTGATGGATATCCATACCCTATTCCAAAGCTCCCATTTTGGCATAGGAAGGGAGGATACTAGCCTAGGTTGTAGAATTTGGCTTTACACCTACCAATTGCATTTGCTTGAAATTTTCTAAGTCATTTTCAACAAATTCATTTTGTATAGATCCTACAATCACTACAATCTATGAGATGATGTAATACCCCTCATGTTGTTGTTTGGACTTGATATTTCTGTGGTTTTGCTTGATACTTTGAGACTTTGATAATTACTGTTTATTGGTTGGATCGGTGGATTGGATAGTTTAGACTGCTTGATGACTATGCTACTTTATTTGATGACATGGATATTATGATATGACATTATGGTTATATTTGGTTTGGTGATGTTTAATTGGATTTCAGTAGTATTTTGTGATGCAGTGGATTAGTAATCATTTTATGATGATATGATGTGATCAGTTTAGTTTAGCAATGTTACTTTATACTTGATGTTGTAATTGT